>JAZKJV010007501.1:0-118477 GCA_037367405.1 Ottelia alismoides | reverse complement strand
TGCCACCGCTTCTTCGAAAGTGAGGCATGAGTGATGTTCCCTGGACCTCGAACGCGAGGTGCGCCTTCTTCTGTAACGCTTGGAAGATCTCCTCGTTGATTCTCCTTCAGACCCAGCAACACCGGGACCCCCCGCAACAGCAACGGAGGGATCACCCTGAGAAGACGCTCCACCGCGAGGAGAAGAAGGTTCCGCCCGCATAGCTGCCGAGTCAACCCCGAAGAAGGAGAGGGGTCGAACTCCTGAGATGACGTATGGACCAAAGAGCCCGGATCCGCCGCAGTTATAAGAGGACCCGGGTCAACCCTCACCGAACCTCCTCAAGTAGCTCATTCGGGTCAAGTTCGACCACCCGACAAACCGGATCGCGGAGGGATCCGAATGAAGGACCGGCCTCGATTCCAAGAAAACCAAACCCGGGAGAGAATACCCGGAAGGCGGAGTCTGGCGAGGCAACCGAGAAGGCCAAATCCCCTTCGATATGAGTGCACCTACCCGCCACGTCACTCCTGACACCGCCAAGGGCGGCTACCATGCACCGACCCCATGCGAGAGGATGGGCATCACGTACGAGAACATGTGAGGGCCTTACGAAAACATCATAGCAAGGCGAGACCCCCGAAGTGAAACCCATCTGCGGAAGCTTCTCCTCGAAAATTGAAACGACCCCCTTACCGGCCCTCCCACCTTGAGCATGCCGGGTCCGACATAGGAGGCGGAGATGGTGGCTCCACCACCGACAACTCAAACCTGCAGTAGAATCTTCCCATCTTTAATTCTCCAAAGAAAATCTGATCCGACGCCCGATCGAGGAAGGCCTTGTTGCACTCCATGAGGACCATCGTGGAGGAGGGATCGGAACCCGGCGATAAGCCGTCGTTAGTGACAGCCAAAACTTCACCCCATCTCCTCAGAGGACGCCGAAGACAATGGACGAACCTCGAAAGGAAAGGAACACCTCTGACCACAGCAACGCAGACCTCCAGCTCCGAGCATGCCCCATCCGCAAAGCGCAGATCCCTCCAAACGATACCTCCCTGAGGCCCGGCCCGCAGCAATCGAAGCCGCTGATCATTCGATAAACCCTAACGCAACACCTTTTCGTCCCTAGGAGGAACAAGTCTCCTGAGAACTGCCTCCCCAAGAGCTCCCCGAGAGTGTTGTTCACCGCCTCGACCGTCAAGCACTGAGCCAGGAATACACCTACGATCGCCCTTCCACCCCACGGGCCACGTGCATGCTGCTCCCACCCCTTCGAAGAACCCGAACCCTCCGCAACGTGAACCCCCACCTTCGACGAACCCCCACGTGCATGTTGTTCCCACGCCTTCGAAGAGCCCGCGCCCCCCGCAACGTGAACCCCCACCTTCGACGAACCCTCCTGCAAGGCATTATCCTCCCCTCCGCAGCTCCCCTCCACAGGAGCAGGTATGCATGCCTCCCCTGCGACCACCTGCGCGAAAGATCGGCGTGCAAAGACGGAGGTACCCACCTCACCCCGAGGACCACTTGAATGCACCGAGGGCCTTCCGAGAGAGAACTGATTCACATCCTCCCTCGATCTTGCACCGCACCCCGCTTGCTTGTGATCCAAACCACCGCATGCAAAGCATCGTGGTCTTGCAACACAAAACCGAAGCCAGATGGCCCCTAACGCCGCACCGCCAGCACATGCGCCCCGGCTTATTGTGAGAAACCGGCACCCACCTTTCACCTTCTGAGAACGGCGCCTCCCCTTCTGCGGCAAGGAACTGTGGGCTCTCGTTGCGAGAGCCAGATGCGATGTCCTTCTCCGTAGCGAGTTCGCCATCCCTCGTGCGAAGGAGAAACCTCCCAGTAGAAGTTCCCGTCGCCCCCCGCCCCGCTCTGAGAGTTCGCCATCCCTCTCCATCCCGCTCTGAGAGTTCGCCCCCCGCCATCGCTCTGAGAGTTCGCCATCCCTCTGGCTTTACACAATCCTTCATAAGGTTGCATACCCTGAGACGCTCTTTGTGGAACCTCACTCTCTGGGGATCTTGACTCTTTTAAATCTTTTAAACCGCTTTTATTAATATAATTCAGGAGGTGGCCCCGAGATGGGGGTACGCCCAATTTCTCATCAAAAATTTTTTTCATAGTGTGTCTCATCAACAAACTTGAACTCGAAAGAAAATCCCGGGAATGACGTACTCTGATACCATCTAAAAATATGAAATAGAAATGTGAAATCAAAAGACTAGAATGAAGCATGTTTTATGTGGAACCACACTCATTAAGGAGAGAGATAAAACCAAAGGAGAAAACCTTAAAGGGTTATATTTCTATTGATTTCTCAAGAGTACATGTGGCATCAAACTTTATTTATATACTTATCAATGTGAGACTAATCAACTCTCTACATGTAGAAGTTCAAATTACAAATATCTCAATATACACATTTAAAGAATACATCTACGTAACACTTACTAGCCTTCCAGACTCTGGCCATGGATGCACCATGAGGATACAACTACCCACACCTTTGGTGACTTTGTTCATAAAGTGTGTAGGCTACAGTCTCTGTTCCCTAAAAGTATTCTTGTACCATAAAGATGACATAAAATTGAATTTCCTGAATTAGTATGGATACCTGATTCAATCATGGCATCAGTTTTTGTTGAAATTTCGAATTTGCCACCAGGCTGACATTGATATTCCACATGTTATTTTCTAGGACATTGTTGATATCACGGTAAAATATTGCCAACGTACTGTGCCCTTCAATGAAACTTTAAATAGTTGAATTTCCCCACCTTTTTCTTGGATTTTGACGATATAGGTGAAATCACTTTCCTCTTTCCTCATTTCAGTCATAGCAGCAACACTTAATAGTCCTTGACATTTACTACCTTGAAGCTTTTGGACAATTCGAGTAAGCGTTTTTATCATCTCAACCATCGATTTCTGTAAGGAATGCTCTTTAGGACCACCTTTATTATGTTCTTTGTTACTCTATTATGTTCTTTTTACTGTATGATATCTTAGATCTTTGTTACTTAAACATGTATTGTTGGCATATTAGATCTTGAAGTTTTAAGTCTTATGTTTTAATCTAGTTCAAGATTTTCCCAGAATGTCAACATTTATGCCATTATCTTCCATAATATGCCTTAAATAGAAGCTTTCCATGTCAAATTCAATACACACACACATATTTCTTTTAGAAATATTGAGTTTATTTAGAGCTTCATTTATGTATTATACACATTAACAACCTTTCCTTTCATATCGCTAAGACAAAGGTTAGGGTCAATAAACAAATATCACAAACGATAGTATTCACAACAAATATGAATTAATCCACAAAACAAATACAATTGCAAGAGAAAGTATTTTTTTTGAGACGAAAGAGAAGTATTTTAACATGGACACCCCATCGAGTAAATTACGCGACCCAAGATCCATTAGGTTTTGATCGACGATGTCGACCAACTAGTCCACTAGTCGAGTTCTTTTTCTGTGGATAACTCAACTGCGTACAAGTGCTTTCGATCACATACCAAAGGCTTTTTGCAATTTGGATCACACACCAGGTTTCTCGTACAACAATACCGATAATTAAGATTACAATAATCTACAATTCATCAAGTATATATGCAATGAAATACTGATGCTAACAAATGCATGCTATAATTGAATAATGACTTGCAAACCGAGCATGTAGAAGAATGACTCTTGAGATGAAAGTCTAACTGAAAAAGCGAGAGAGATGGCCTCAGATGAGTTTTTGGGAGAGATGAGTATATGTTGTGTGAAGCCCCTACTCCTATGATCTAGATACTATGCAATAGCTATTTTTATTATATCATGATTAACATTCGAAATGTAAAGCAGGAAAAGAAACCAAATAAAAACACTCCAACAAAATATTGTATACATGGTTCCCGGTAGTTTATAAATGAACAAGTATAAACAGAGTCTACAAATTTAATGATCTGCATGGCTGAAAATTCTAAAATGACGGAATCTACAAATGCATTTACAATACAATGCTCCCACTTAACTTGCCATCTTTTGAATATCTTGAACTGGCCTTAGGATTTTTGTCAAACACTTGATATATTCGATTCAGTTTAATTAAGCTGTCATACATTCAGGCCCCCAACTCATTTTAATCATTTAGGTCCACTTCGTCACTTAAGCCACTTAAGTTTCTTAGCTTCAATGGCTCTAACCTCTCAAGTCATGGGCCCGTTCAGGTCAAGATGGCTTATGAGTTACATGAAGATGTATAGGCGTGATATGTTCTTTTTTGCGATTTGTGGATGCTTTACAATTGTGAGATTGGCTCTTAACCTTGCTTTACTTTTGCATTGTCACCAAAGATTGTGGTATTAACCTTGCTTTACTTTTGCATCGTCACCAAAGATTCTGGTAGCCCATAAACTGCTGTTGAAGGCCTCTTTGGGAAAGGAACTACTTCAAATGCCCAGAAATTTATCTCAACAATATAATGCCTTGTTCTGTGCCATTTTTTTAATGGGTGATTAAGGGATATTATAGAATAAAATGTAAACGGTTTTATTTCATCCTAGCAGTGAGTTGAGATTGCCAATCGGACTAAGAACTTATTTTTCCATTTTAAGCTTTGGGTTTTGTTGGATAATTAACTGCAGTGGCAACTTTACCCTCCTCAATGAAGTTTTCCAAAATTTGCCCTGAATATAGGTCTTCATTACATATCATTATTCATCAAAATATTAAATGAAGATGCTGAATCGGGTCAGGGCAGTTTGCATTTTTTGCCCTGTCTTCCACCTCAACACAATTCCTATGAAGCTCTTATCAACACATCCTAGGGCATAAAAGACCTTATAAAGAGTGTTCCATGTGCTGATTCCATTTTCAAGACCCAACACTTTTAGATGCAGCATTTAGTCGCATGAGACATTAACTTGTATATGCGGTACATCTTTTTGATGATAAAGGATCTTTCTTACAAAGGAAAAAATGTAGTCGATGTGATATCGGTTGTTGTATTAGTAGACTACATGTAACTCAAAGTACTAACATATATGATCCTGCTTTGATAAGAAAAAAAAGCTAAAATATGTGCTTCTTATGAAAATATAGTTGCTCAGTCAAGTAATAGCTGAGGATCACACATTTGGACCTAGTAGTTGGCCCAGCTGAGGCTTAACAATTAGGTCAGCTATTAGTTAAGTTTAGAAAGAAGACATCTTCCTCGTAGTTTTGTTTCTTTAAGCATGTTATATATCCTTTTGTTAGTTATAAATCAAAGCGATCATGGACAATTTTAAATTATTGGAAAGTGCAAATTTAGTTTCTACAATCTTTCTCCATCTTCTGTGAAAAAATCTACTGGATACTAGAAAAATCATACTTTCTTTGCTCCAACTTTGTAGGTATGTGAAGGAATACTGAAATACTTTCTTTGCTCCAACTTTGTAGGTATGTGAAGGAATACTGAAACTGCTAGAATCCACTATTAAAAAAAGAAAGGAGCTTCCAATTTTTTTCAGTGGATTAACCCCGGAATATTTATTTGAAGTTGAGAATGTAAATTCTAAGTTACCACTAGCTGCAATCCATGGAATGGTCATTTTATGTATTTCAGGGATTGGTTCTCCGAATGCCTTTGTAGAAGTTATAAAGAAGGTAATTTTTTAATTTACTGCATATATATTATTTTGTGTGTTTGATCATATTTGGGCATATATATTATTTTGTGTGTTTGATCATATTTGGGTTTTTATAGATCGTTGTATTAAAAAAATCAGCTTCATTAAAAGTGTGTTTACTACATCTTTGTTGGCCTACCGCATCATAATCATGTTTTAGAACACTCTATCAGCAAAGCAAGACATTGATATTTACATGTGTCTCGATTAATTCTAACATGCATATTTTGGTTTATGGAAAAAGAACTCAGTTAGTATAAATATGAGGTTCATTTTTCTATTTTGAGGTGGTGGGAAAGGGACGCGAAGAGGTGGAGGTTGGTGTTCAGCATGATGCTGATTGTTGTTGGTCGGAGCATGGAGGAAAGGGGAAGAGATGGCCACCTGATCTAAGGGCGGGCATGATGATTAGGATGGTTGGATCTCTGATAGGGATGGGATGTCGAAGGCTGCGCAAAATGTCCTTGTGGCGTGGTTTCTTTGGAGGAATGGGAGCAATGAGGAACCCAAGGGTGAGAGGAGGGAGATGGAGAGTGAGTGAGTGAGAGAGAACTCAGGTGCAACAATTGGCTCGGAAGAGAGGGAGGGCTTGGAGATGGCCACCAAATATCCAGAGAGGAGGGAGAGGCCTACATAGCCATAGAGGAAGGTGGAGGGGGACTGGCAATTCATGAGCCATTGGAAGAGGGACTTTACTGCTTCAAATGTACGGAGCATGGTCATCAGGCGGTAGAATATTCGGAGCAACTGCATTGCTTTCATCGTGGCGGCAGGGGCCACCGTGGTGATGTTTTTCCTCGTCTGGGAGGACTCAAGGCTCACCGTTGCTTTGGAGAAAAAGATGGAGGCGAGGTACCTCTCATGGATGATGATTTTAGGAAGGGTGAAAAAGGGTTGTTATTTTGCAGCGATGGTTGAGGGGGAGACCTTCAGTCCAAGTGCATTGACATCCAATATATTGATTGGGCTCGACTAAGGGGAAGTTGGGAGATTGAAAATGTACTCTTTGATGTTAATTAATATGTAGGGACTTCGTTCACAAGTGATGTGGCGCGGATTGACGAAACCTTATTCTGTACCAATGGGCTATTGTTGAGTGAGATTGATCTCTGTTGAATTGAAAGGAGGGTTCTATCCAATGGCGTTTACCGTACTTTACTGATGGAGAGAAAAAGGTGCTCTAATAAGAGTGGTGAGGGTTTTGGGTGTCCCTTTTCTTTCGAGGATGGTTGAAGCACTAAGGGTTGTGCTACGAGAATAAGGTCATGCCATTGAGGTATTAACGGATGACCGGAAGCTGGGGGCTATGGTTGATGTAACTTTGGCTTCCATCCAGGGCATGTGGATGTTCCCAACATAATTTTGTTGTATCTTGGCCATTGGTAAAGCCATTTTCAGGCTCCTTGTTCAGGAGGTGTTGCCGTCGTCGCCACCAAGGGCTGAAGTTGCGACATCCGAAGTGATGGTGGAAAAAGGAGATGTAGACGTCGAAGCGTCGTGCTTCGATGTGGGGGTCTTCGTCGAGACACCACCGGAGGAGACAATTGATGGTGTCGCAGATAGGAGAAGAATCCTCATGACTTTTATATTAAAAAAATATGAGATTTGGGGAGCTTTGAACCACACCAATTCTGGAGTCTGATAGAACGATCACCGCAATTGTGTTGGATAGGGATTGAGGTTATCCTCTCTTTGTTTTTAAGGGAATATGTGTCAGTAATCAGATCATGGAGGATCCGACCCAGATTGTGGAAAATATCAGAGCCCAACCTTTAATGGGGTCAGTTTCGTGTGATGTTGCAGATCCGGGTTCGGAAGCGATGCCGAACATGGGTCAATGCTACAGACTCGTCTTAGAGGACCTTTCCATTGAGTGGTTTCTTCCTATAAGGGAGCTCGAAGGTTTGGAGCGAGGGGCTAGGACCTTGTCTTGAAGTCATGCACTTCAGAAGACATGAAGAAGGCTGACGCTTGAGCGATGGACTCTATAGTGCGATAGTCGATCTTGTTGAGGAATATTGATGAAGGTCTGTTGTGTGGGAAGAGGGTTAAGAGGTACAACGAGAAGGAATGGCTCCACCTCATGGTCTTATATCCAAGCAATGGAAGAGCAAATAGAGCAATGCCATCTACAGGTAGGGGGATCATTTCAACTTCAAAGCCCCTTGTACTGAGTGATTGCCTTGACCAAAAGGTTCTCCGTAGAGTTGTGGCTTAGCTTTCGGGAGTAGCTCGGACCAAGGGGTCAAAACAGTGATAATGAAGATTATTACTTGTAATATCTGGGGTCTGGGTGACTCAGAGAAGCGAAGGTTGATTGGTTCGTTGGTAAATGGGTGGTTTCTGAGTGTTGTTTAAAAAGACGAAACTTCATGCATGTTCTGATGTTTTGTGGAGATCTTTGGCAATCCCAAATTTATCTCAACTTCGAGCTTTATATGCGATGAGTAGGATCGGAGGATCTTTTATTGCCAAGAAGGAGGAGGTATTCTCTTTTGTTGCATAACTTAGGATCGGAGGATCTTTTATTGCCAAGAAGGAGGAGGTATTCTCTTTTGTTGCATAACTGAAAATGAGATAGATGTTGTATGTTTTACTTCATAATAGGCGCACATATACGGCCTTTATCGTATCGTGCAGTTACATGCGACGAAGTCATCACAAAGGTTGTCTTTGTGGACGAAGCTCCGCAATGTGACAGAAAGAGTCTCCACAGAAGCTTGGTTGGTCGGGGGGATTTCAATATTACACTTCTTACTTTGAAGAGTCATCACAAAGGTTGTCTTTGTGGGCTCTCACTTCCAGAGGGACATGTGATCTGGTGCAATGTCCCAAGGGGACTAGACCTGTGGTATGCAGATGGATCTTCACATCTAAGCAGTCATCAGACGGGTCCATTGACAAATTAAAAGCTCGCCTTGAAGCCAAAGGTTTTACACAAACTTATGCGGTGGATTACTTCGAGACATTCTCCCTAGTTGTACGAATATGCTCAATAAGGACGATTCTTTCAGTGGCAGCCAGCAAAGCCTGGCCCATCTTTCAACTGGACGTGAAGAACGCCTTCCTTTATGGTGATCTTGATCTCTGTTCATGAAAGCGGTTCGTGCGGCCGCATATGCCTAAACGGTCTCCTCAACGCACCGATTACCTGAAGGCCCGCTTTATGCGCCATTTACGCATATATGGCCTGCATATGCAAGCTGTGCAGGCGCATATGCGCTCCGTGCGCCCGCTTAAGGTCCATTTGGGTAATCGAAGTCAGATCTTAAGATATGGATCTTGTATTATTTTGATTTTATATATTAAATCATATTATGTTATACTATCTTTGATGATTTTGATATTTAGTTGTACTTTTTTGAGCTCTACTTGAAAACCATTTTTCTTAGATCTTTTGTTGGACCGCATTTATTCATAAATTCAGTTAGTCGTAGTCACTTTTGTAGATATTTATTTATTTTTAAATAAAAAATAGAAAACCGCTTAGAACCGCATATACCCCGCATATGCCCCCGCATACCGCTTAATCGCTATTCAGTGACCTGCCCGAACGCATACGCATACCGCTTTCCTGAACCTTGATCTTGATGAATAAGTGTACATCATGCACCCACCAGATTACGAAGTCGAGGGGGAGTGTGTATGTTGACTTCGCAAGGCGATTTATGGTCTGAAGCAGAGCCCAAGGGCATGTTTTAATGAACTTACTACAGAAATCAACACACATGGCTTTGAGAGAACATCTTTTGACTATTCAGTATTTATCAGAAAATGGAAATCTGGTACTGTTATTTTAGCTGTTTACGTGGATGACATGGTTGTCACTGGTGATGATGTGAATGGGATACGAGAAACCAATGCCTTTCTTCAAAAGGTGTTCGTCACCAAGGATCTTGGTCCACTACGATATTTCTTGGGCATAGAAGTTCTACGCACTACAGAAGGACTCCATCTCTCACAAAGAAAATATTGTCTGGATATCCTTATTAAAGCCGATCTACTTGGATGCAAGCCTTTTGGCATTCCTGCAGATCTGAAGAAGCACCCCTCTTCCTCCGATCCTGTCTTCGAAGATGTTACTTAATATAGAAGCATGGTTGGTAAACTTCTTTACCTCACTGTCACTAGACCAGATATTTCTTATGCAGTGAGCAGGGCTATCCAGCACATGGAGAAACCATGTTACAGTCACTGGCAGGATGTCCTCCAGATTCTACGATACTTAAAGGAATCACCAAGATGCGACCTCTTTTATCGGGCAAACGGTACGCCGATGTTATCGCTTATGCTAATGTAGATTATGCCAGCTCACCAGAGGATTGTCGCTCCATCACAGGATATGCTATGATGCTTGGAGGCAACCTGGTTACTTGGAGAAGCAATAAACATACAGTTGTTTCTAGATCCAGTGCAGAAGCATGGCATATGACAATGGCCCAAGCTACATGTGAGATCACGTGACTATTAACCTTTCTACAGGAACTCGGTTGTGTTGCCACCACTCTTGTACCATTGTATTGCGACAACAAATCTGCTACCTACATTGCCACAAATCCCATGTTCCATGAGCAAACCAAACATATAGAGATTGGCTGCCACTCTGTTCGTGACACTGTCCGAATTGGGAAGATTAATACTCCTCACATCACCACAGATCTTCAGCTTGCAGATGTATTCACAAAAGCCTTACCCAAGAAGCGCCTCTCATGAATTGTCTCCAAGTTGGGCATGACTGATAGATATGCTCCAACTTGAGGGGGAGTGTTAGTTATATTCTTTCGGCTCTTATTATTTAATGTAAATCCCTTCAGGGATAGTTTTGTATTTTCCCATTATTGAGCTTTCTAGGGTTTCCTCCTATATAAGGATCCCTAGACCTCCAAAATAAGGTGGACAAATTCATTCTTTCATTGTTTTTCCTCACTTCTCATGGAATACAATAGAAGTGGAGCTCTTTTTATAGGCCCCGAGGTCCCCGACCCCCCAGAATACACCCCCATTAAGCATTGTTAGACATGAGAATAGTATAATCACACATCTAAATATAACCCTATGGGAGAAGGGACGCAATAGGGTCATATCTTCATATTATACTTCTCACGGAATACAACCCATGTACTTAGAAGCATATTTCTGCAAAATGAAATGTGTTCCAAACTCAGTTATTCCGTGAACTCCATCTTTCGTTTCGTCCACTAAAAAGATGTCATGCAATCAATATATACCAATACCCCTTGAATGTTTTTATCTTGTTGTTGATAACATTTGTTGTATGCATCTTAACAGGAAAATGTTGTAAACAACTATTACATAAACTTTTGAAACTAAACTTGAAGCAAACAATCACCCCCGAATGGAACCCACTTAAATGGTCTAGTGATTGAACAATGGTCTTCCACATGAAAGACCTTGCCAATTATCCTTTACTATAAAAAAAATCACCCCCAATATTAAAATCAATGACATTCTTTTTTTTTGAAATTGGTTGTTGAAATTTGGCGGGAGTCTGTCAATTTGTTTTTGAGTATGTTCATTAATGACATGTATTGTTACGCTGCACTTATTTCTAAACAACCTGCAATTAATTCAGTTAAGTATATTCTTTGGCATCCACATAAAATAATTTTGTGTTTCCTGTTACCTGATTTGTCCTTGATCTGCATAGTGATCGATATTCTTTGCAAAATTTAACCACCTTTATCATCACGCTGCAGCTTGATCCATTGTGCGTTGAGAGGATTGATTTTGGTGACCATCATTGTATTAAAACCAATGTATGTATCTTCCCTTTTTTCTTCACATTTTATTCTATATTCTTGTTCTTTGTTGTTCTGTTATCATTATTGTACTAAACCATATAACTTTCTCTGTTTGCATTTTTGGTAGTTTCTTGCAACGAATAGCAGTTGCGAATGATACGAAGGCGTTTCACAATTCATTTACCTAAAAATCAAGAATTTTGCATTTGAAATTCATTGCAATTATTTCATCTTTTTTCTAAAGATCATTTTTGATCCACATAAGCCAAAGCCCATAGCACTGGCTACCTCTCCGGCATAAATGCAGGAGGGTATATGGATAATACGGGATCTTGTAGAACTGGATTTGATTCTGCAAATGGTTCAGTATGAACGAAGAAATTTCCAACAAAAGGATCGGAACTCACTGATAGGAAAAGACAGAAAAACAAAGCAATGCCAAGAGCTCTGTCAATCCGCTGTTCATCAATCGACGAAGTTCTGAATGGCTTGAAAAAACATTTGAGAATAAGAGCAAAGGTTGGTAGAGTAAACATAGAAGAAAGTGTAAAAACTCCCTAAATATAGTTACTTGAATGATTGAAATGGTGCATACAAACTCCCTAAATATAGTTACTTGAATGATTGAAATGGTGCATACCGTGATCTCTTATGCTAGTTAAATCAAAAAATAATAATAATTTGACATCACTTTCATGAGTTATCAAATCCTCCATTATCCTTATCATCCTTATCAGTTATCTCATATTCTAGAGTTTCATCTCTTGATTTACTTATAAATACGCAAACATTATGCGAGATCTAGTTCAAATTTTATTGGAAGTTGAATGTTGGGTCACTGTGTCTTGCCACCTCTCACAGATCTTCCCTCCCCCAAAGAGATTCATAAGTTTGGAGGTTAAGGATGTGAGCTTCCATCATAAAGGGTCATGTTAAAAATCTTAACAATATTTTACGTTGTGATTATTTATTAATATAAGTATTTGGTGTGCACTACTTTGGGTTCCTGCCCCCTTTTTCCTCCGAAAAATAAAAACACGTGCCGCAAAGAGCTATCCATATGGTGTTTCTATCTCCTTCCACGCGCACTGTGAGAGTGATAAATTGGAGAAAAGGCTATAGATATACACCTATCTAGTTCCACTATGAATATTGGAGGTGGATAAGCATAGTGGTGAGGTCAAAGGGATTCTAAGCTCAATGAGCTAAGGAATTAGAATGAGCAACGTTGCAGGATATTTGGTGAGGGATTTCCTTGATGTAAATGGGTAGTATTTGCTGCATTGGTGGGTTTTAAATTTGCATGATTCTATTATAGAGAGAGGAGAGATTTCTTTGAAAGTATTGACATAACTAGAGGAGTTGATACCTGGCATGGAATATTCTAAGCTAATGCAATAAAGATGTGAATTAGGGCAGCAGTATGCCTACCACCCAAAGGATCAGGGTTTAATTCCCTACTCCACCATACCCAATAAAAAAAGCATTTATAATTATAAACTATTAGATAAGCAATACACATCACGTAGAGATTTATTCAAATTCAACCTACTGAAGGACTTCATCATGTGCTTGATTTTGGCCTACCTAGGGCTTGCAAACACGTATCAATCAAATTATTTTTGGTAGATCCAAACATTTTACAAGCATACAATTTACCAGATTTATCTTCTATGCACACAAAACTTTTATGAATAATGCCTCAAGGTATAAACTCACCGAGAGTTTATCTTCTATTTGACTTCGTAGACATTCACGCAGAACGCCTTCTAGCCAATAATAAAGATAACATGCCATATTTAATAAAGCCTTTAAAACATAAAGAAGAATTGTATGGCAAACTGAACAAATCAGAGTGCAAGTCTAAAAGCGAAGCTTGGAGCCATGTTGGATTGCAGAGATCAAAGAACATCTTTATTAGCATCCTTTTTGGCCAGTAAAACTCAGTAATATATAACATGGAGAATGAGTAAGTTGGTGTTTTGGATTGGGTTGGATAGGCGGTCCTTTTATAGTTGTAGAGAAGATCTAAACATAACCACTACCCTAAATAAAGTAACTGTTGAGATAATTATATCTTTCTCTTTATTTTATACAGTTCTATTTCTTCAGACTATGCTATGTAATTTTCCTCAGAGTTGTTCTCTTATATAAGAGGGCTCTAGGGCTTCGTGGAATACAACTTTTCATTTCACAACTTTCCACATGGTATCAGAGTGACGGTCCTAAACCGGAGCCTTTGCCCTAGAGCCTCGCCCCCACCAAAACCCTAGCGCGTAATCGCGCCTGCGTTGCCCCGCCACGTAGCTCACGTACCCATGGCGCATCGATCGTGCGCTAGCCGTGCCTCCCACACACTCGTGTCGCACTGCCTGTGCCGTCGGCTTGCTCCTGTGCCGCGTCGTGCTGCTAGCCCTGCTGCCTGCGCAGTGCCACCACAGCTTGCTCTTGCGTCGCCGCCGCCCACAAGGGTTGTGGTTCCTGTGCCGTGCCGCCACGGCCTGCCGGCATTCCTACTTTGGCATGTTCTTGGATTCCTAGGGTGTGACGTGATTATCTAAAACACCCTAGTTACCCAAAGGAGCCTCCAAAGAATAGAAGATGTTGTGGTATGAGTCTACACCCACAACCATCTTCCCGTTTGACAGTGTAGGTGCATGTCTTTCTTATTGCAGACCCAGTCTTGGAGATAGTTGTCATCATGTCCGACAACAAAGCTGACGTTTCATCCCTGGGTGCCTTTAAAGGGCCAACACGCCCATCGTCAACAATGTCAAGATGGATGGAACAAACTATGAATTGTGGGCCATGTAGTTCATGAATTTAATGCAATGCAATGGCAAGAAGCACAACCTTACGACGGAGGAGCCAAGTGACAATACTGGGATAAATGCCTCATGGGAGGCAGATGATGCATATGCACGTGCGTGACTATCTGGGACTGTGTCAACAGAGATAACTAATGATATTTTGAGTCAACCTACTGCAAAGGCTATGTGAGACATTCTCACCACTACATACTCTCCAGCGAAGAATGTGTCGAAGATACTGCAGCTCCATCACGATATCTTCACATCGAAGAAGAATGGTCGCCTCCTTCACACCCTCTACACTTATTTAAGGGGTATGTTTGAGAAGCTACATGATTACATTCCCTTAACTGCTACGCTAGAGCAACTCAAGGCATACAGAGACTCTGTGATGATTGGGGTCTTTCTAACAGCCCTTGATCCTGAGTACGACGCTGCTCGAGCTCATATTCTTACTGATGCTAGCATACCTCCAATGGAGGAGGCGTATCGCAGATTGAGTAGGCTATCTATATCCTCTGGTGGTACTTTGCAATCTCAGACATCTTCATCTATGGCTGTATTTCGTGGTAGGGGGAGCCCTACACCGTATCGTGGTATGGGGACCCTAGCCGTGGCATGAGAGGGGTGGTCGACACCATCAGTTGTGCACCTACTGCCACAGGTCAGGCCACTCTGAGGAAACCTACTACTCTAAGCATGGGTTTCCTGCTTCAGCTTGAGTTGCAGAGCAGACTCAACAGGTTGGGAGTCCATCACATGTTTCTGATCAGAGATTTGACAAACTTATGGCGCATCTCAGGGAGATTATGCATACTCCTGGGCCAACCAGCTCTCCTTCAGGATCTTCAGAGGTAGCTGCCTCAACATCAACATCCACATTGGGTATAGCACATATGCCTTTACTAGTTGTTACATGGTAGATTTGTCAAAATGAATCATGGATTTAGGAGTATCCCATCATCTCTGTGGTGACAGATGTCAGTTTAGTGCTTTCAGTCCGACTCTGCTTGGATGGTCTGTTGTGATAGCAGATGGGACACTCTCTCCCATTACTGGTCATGGGGAGGTGCAGTTAACTCCCATAATGTGGCTTCAGAATGTTCTTTAGGTTCCTGAATTTTCTATGAATTTACTATCAATTAGTCAAATCACCAAGGATTTACACTGTCTGCCATATTTGATCCATCTGCACTTGTGTTTCAGGACATTCTTACGAGTAGGGTGATTGGATCTGACCGTGAGCAGGGGGTCTATACAGACTGGTGCGATCTCTTTATGCTGGTGCCTCTTCTCTCTGCACTGGATTTGCTTCTCCCTATATGTGGCATATTCGATTTGGTCATCGTTCTCTGCAAAGGTTGTGTCACGTTCTTACACAGATTTCTCATCGCTCTACCTTTCAGTGCGAGGCCTGCTAGCTTGGGAAGCATCATCGGTCCACTTTCCAGAGTCGTCAGGGTCAGAGTAGTCGTAGTTTGTTTGAGTTAATTCTTTTGATATTTGGGGTCCCAGTCGTGTCCCAGATCATCAGGGGCATAAGTTTTATTTTGTTGCAGTTGACGAGTTTTCAAGATTGTTTTGGGTCTTTCTTCTTAAGAACAAGTCTGATGCTGGTCCTGTTATTCAATCTTTTATTATTGAAATAAGGAACATCTTTTCAGCAAAAGTTAAGTTTATACGTTTGGATAATGCACTAGAATTTTGCAGTACTCAACTTTGCCAATTCCTTAGATCCCATGTATTGTGTATCATACATCTTGTGCGTATACTTCCCAACAGAATAGGTGGCTGAACGAAAATATCGCCATCTTTTGGATGTTACCTGGACTCTTTTGATTCAGAGTTGTGCTCCTCATTCATACTGGGGGGATGCGGTTCTAACTGCTTCTTACCTGGTAAATTGTATGCCCTCTTCGGTTCTGGGGGAGAAAATCCCGTTCTTGATTGTGTTTTCCAAGATGGATCTTTTCTCACTTACGCCTCATGTTTTTGGTTAAGTGACTTTTGTTCATCAGATGTCTCCTGGTCTTGACAAGCTCTCACCTAGAGCTGTCAAATGTGTGTTTGCTGGGTATTCCAAGACCCAAAAGGGATATTGTTACTTCGACCCTATTCGACGAAGGTACTCCGTTAGTGCAGATGTCACCTTCTTTGAGTCCATTATGTATTTCTCTCCTACAGGTGACGAGCTCATTCCTTCAGAGGATGGAGAAGAGGTCTATATGCCTCTACCTCCGATCTCCACTGCACCATCATCGTCACCACCTCCGCATTCTTCTCCACCGCTGCCACCACCACCTCCTCCACCCCCACCTCCACCCCCACCTACCATGCCTACTTTCTATCCACATGTTTACCAGCGTCGACCCCGTGATCATGTGCCTCCTCCATCATCCAGCACGCCCAAGGTATGTTCTGAGCATTTGAGTTCTTCTAATGGCACTAGTGATTTGCATGTGCAGCTTGAGGTGCAGGATGTCTTGGATGATACACCTTCTGCAAGTGATGAGGACCTAGATGTACCTATTGCTCTACGGAGGAAGAGGCGTGCATGCACTATGCATCCTCTTGCTTCCCATGTTTCCTTGGAACATCTCTCCGAGGATTTTTAGAGGTTTGTTGTGGGACTGTTGGCCGTGGAGATACCACGATCCTATCAAGAGGCATTGCAGAGTAGTGAGTGGTGATGCAACCTAATTGGAGTCGTTAGGATGTGAACTAAATTGCAATCCTAAAAATTTGAGCTAAAGGACTAAATTACTTAAACAAGTAAAATGACATGCAATGCAAAAACTCCGGGGGGCCGAAATGCGATGAATTAAAACTTTGGCGATGAAAAATGATGCCTAAAAATCAGCAACAAATGTCCACAATATACTCGAGTTCTAGCACATATCTCACCACAAATTCAGGGCAACCCAAATAGTTAAAAGTTCCTGGGAAAATATATCAATGTTGCAACAACTAGGGATCTCAATACTTCACCAAACCAAACAGCAACATAGCAATCCACATTTCTAAAGCCATACAGACAGAGTAATATGCAAAGAGGCGCTCATACCACAACCGACGGGGAGTTTCGGCGTACTTCAGGCCTGGTCGGCGGCTACACTGATTGCTGGGACACCTACAGCGGCACGAGACGGTCTGCGTTGGGAGGGGAGATGGAGCGGTGGGTGCACAGCAGCAGGTCGGGAGGGTTGGCGGTAGCGTGGCGTGGCAGCTGGCTGTGGCTTGGAGGGAAGGGGGAGTCGAGAGGCGAGAGGGCGGCGGAAGGGGGCGATGCGCGAGGGGGAGCGGAAGGCTGAGGCGGCGGGGTGGGAGAGGAAGGGGGAGAAAAAGGTTGAGGCGGCGGGTGAGGACTGGAAGGGGGAGAAGAGTGGTTGGCTGGTGCGCGATGGGTGGGAGGGGGAAGGGGCGAGCGACGGGGAGGGAAGAAGGGGGAGATGGGCGGCGGTGTGAGAGGGCTACTGGAATGGGGGGGAGGCGGCGGTAGGGAGAGTTAGGGTTCGGGGGGGGGGGAAGTACGGGGGGAAGGGAACGAGAGGGGGTGGGAAACGAGAGAGGGAGAGAGAGAAAGAGAATAAGTAATGGGGAAAAATAGTTCTTCATTCAATAATCCTTCCCATAGGTGGGGGTGCCTTTTATAGAGGCCAGATCCCCTCAAACAAGCAACTAACTTACTATAAATAAAATAAAAAAAGAAAAGATGATAATGCCTTTTATAATGAGCCTTTTACATAACTAGATAAAAATGAATAAATAAAAGGAAAAAAACAAATGTTCGGCTAAAAAAACACCACATAGCATCATGCTGCATCAGCTCCCCCCCTGCTGAGAAGAATCTCGCTCCGTCGAGATGGCGTTGCGATAATTCTAAAGTATATCAGGGCGGAGTTGTTGAAGTTCATCCTCGTCAATCCAGGTGCAATCTGTCAGAGGTCGTCCCTTCCACTTGACTAGATAGCGACGGAAGAGACAACGTCTAGTCGTAATATCTCGTATGTCGGCTGTATCTTCTATCTGATCGGCATCAGTCGCGGCCATGGAAGGCCGTATCGGCGATATATCCGCGATATATCGCCGATATATCCGTTTCGACAGGGTCGGGGTATCGATATTACCCAGTATCTCCTTTTACAGGGATATCGACGATATATCGCCGATATATCGACGATATATCGCCATATCGGCTCATATCGGTCAAAAATGACTGGTTTCAGTAGAAAAAATCCCGGTTATCGATCGATATCATCGATATTTCGCCAATATCTCTATATATCAATGCTATTATTCATGGAAGATTGATTCCCGTACTGGTAGGGTATGGTGCGACAGGAGGGTGCATACAATGGTTCAACTTGGGGTATGTTTACAAGTTATTCATATTGTAAGGCTTGAATGAAATCGATTTCCAATATCTATAAGTCAATTCTTCAAAAACAAAATATCTATAAGTCAAGAATCAAACATTAATATCGATATATTCAAAATGCGATATATGTGATATAAGCTTCACAGATTGATCGATATGTGTGATCTAAGAGTATATTTGTAAGCTATTTAGTGATCTAAGAACTTGAATGAACTCCATTTTCAATATATATAGGTCAACAACTAACAGTACCATCGATATTTCGATATGATCGATATGTGAAATATAAGGATCAGTCTTCACAAATGATCTATATGTGTCATCTAAGTGTATATTTGTAAGTTATTTAATGTTATAAGAACTTGAATGGAATCCATTTCCAATATCTAAAGGTCAGGAATAAACATTAAACAACAATATGTTCGATATGATGACCGATATGTGCGATATATGGTCTATAAATAACCGATATGTGTGATATAAGTCTGTCTTTGTAGGTTATTTGTTGTTCTAATATCTTGGATGATCTTAATTTCTGAAAAAATGCCAAAAAATTGGCTTTTTTGAGCCATTTTCGACATTTCCACCGATATCGTCGATATATCGTCGATATATCCCGATATATCCATTTCCGGGCGAACCGAAACGATATCGATATCGATACGACCTTCCATGGTCGCGGCTGGTGGTTGGTGCGCATCATCAGCGGGAACTACTGGCGTGGTTGCATCTGCCTGCTCATCTCCGTGATATAAGAAGAGATCTGACAATTAAAGACTGGCGACGTCTGGACATCTAGTGGTAGATCAAGTAGATAAACATTCTACCCAATCTTCTTGAGGATTCGGAATGGACCAATCTTTCGGACACTCAATTTATGGTGGACACTCAAAGGAAACCTATCTTTTTTTAGGTGGACCATCACTAATTCTCCAACTCTGAACTCGCTCTCTCCGATGGAGGTTGGCTTGGGCTTGGTATTTCTGGGTCATGGTTTAAAGTTTGGCTCGGATTTCGGTATGGATATGGGTTAGGTGTTCGACTGGGTCCTCAACGGCTGCACTACTCCTCCCTTGCATGGTTGTGGGTGTAAGGTCTAGAAATTGGGTAAGTGGAAAGCCGTACACACTCTCAAATGGCGATTTTCCGGTGGATCTATTAGTAGAACTGTTATATGCGAATTCGGCTTGGGAAAGAATTAGATCCCATTTGGACGGAGATCCCCTGCAAGACATCGCAATAAATTCCCTAAAGATCTATTAACTACTTCGATTTGCCCATCTGTTTGTGGATGATAAGCAGTGCTGTATTGCAAACGAGTACCAAGACAAGACCAAAGCGTGCGCCAAAAGTGACTCAAAAACCTGGTATCATGATCCGAAGTGAAAGAACGAGGAACACCATGCAGTCGAACAACATCACGAAAAAACAAATCAGCGACATGAGATGCATCTGAGGTTTTTTACATGCAATGAAGTGTGCCATTTTAGAAAATCTGTCCACAACCACAAAAATAGAGTCAACTTTCCGTACCGTGAGGGGTAAGCCTAACACAAAATCCATGGTGATGTCTTCACAGGGTCGTAGAGGGATCGGTAGAGGCGTATACAATCCAGTGTTCTGCCTATGACCTTTGAATCTCTGACATATTTGGCATTTTTGTACAAACTTTGTAACATCCTTTCGCAATTGCGGCCAATAAAATCGCTCTTGGAGAAGAGTCAAGGTCTTGTCCCTTCCAAAGTGTCCAACTAAGCCACTGTTATACAATTCTGAAATTAGATTCTCTCGAAGGGAGGTGGCAGGAATGCACAGTCGGTGGGCCTTGAACAGGAATCCCTCATGAAGGACATAAGTGGCTGTCGGATCCTGTCCAGTGTCAACACACTCTGCATAAGCATGTCCGAAGTCAAGGTCAGTGGGATAAAGATTATTGAGTGCGTCAAATCTTGTTGTGCTTATGATCATTGTGGTTAGGACATGTGCTCGTCTGCTCAACGCAGCGGCCACGCGATTCATGGTTCCAGCCTTGTGCTTGAGGTGGAACGTGTATTCTTGGAGGAAACTAACCCATTTTGCATGACGCTTGTCAAGGGTCTTCTGAGAGTTCAGATATCTTAAGGCTTCATGATCAGAATTAAGGACAAATTCACGCTGAATTAGATAGTGCCTCCAATGCTTGAGAGCTTGCACCACGACATAGAATTCAACATCATATATGGAGTACCGTGATCGAGCTTCATTCAACTTCTCACTGTAGAAAGCCATAGGTCGTCCTTCCTGACTCAGGACGACACCAATCCCAACATGTGAGGCGTCACAGTCAACTACGAAAACCTTGGAGAAGTCAGGACGTGCCAAGACAGGGGCATGGGTCAACTGATGTTTTAGTTTTTGAAAGCTGGTTTCTGCCTCAGGAGTCCAAGTGGGTGCTCCTTTACGTGTGCAATCTACTGACGGAGCCGCACAAGTGCTAAAGTTTCAGATGAAACGTCGGTAGAAAGAAGCCAATCCCAGAAAGCTGCAAATCTCAATGAGGGTTTTGGGCACGGGCCAGTTCTGAATGGCCTGAATCTTGGAGGGGTCAACTTTATAAGTCCATCGGCAGTGACAATGTATCCCAAGAAGAGGACCGTGTCAGACATGAAGGAGCATTTCTTATGGTGGACAAACAATTGTTGGGCTCTTAAGGTTTCCAAGACTTGTCGTAAGTGGACTAAGTGGTCGTCTTTGGTCAAGCTGTAGATCAATATGTCATCAAAGTACACAACCACAAATTTACTGATGAAGGGCCGCAATACATGATTCATGGTTCGCATAAAGGTGCTGGGGGCATTAGACAAGCCGAAGGGCATTACTGTCCATTCATAAAGGCCCTCTTTCGTCTTAAAAGCAGTCTTCCACTTGTCTCCAGGTCGGATGCGAATTTGATGGTACCCGCTGCGAAGATCCATTTTGGAAAATAATTTGGCACCTGATAGCATGTTGAGCATATCATCAAGGCGTGGAATCGGAAAACGATACTTGATCGTTATCTTGTTGTCTGGTTATAGAGGAGGAAATGGCAGCCTTACTATCTCACAGTACGTGGAGTGTTTTACAAGCTCCTACAGGTGCGCCTATTGTTGGCAGTAAGTGGGTGTTTACTTTAAAGCAATGTGCTGATGGTACCGTGGACATGTACAATGATAGATTTCTTGCTCGTGGGTTCACCCGAACCCATAGAGTGGATTAGCAGGATACTTTTTCTCCAAGAGCACGTCATTCTACTCTGAGGATTCTTATTGCTATTGCTGTGATCTGTAATTGGCCACTTTTCCACTTGGATGTCAAGAATGCGTTCTTGTATGGAGATGCAAGAGGAGGTCTACATGCAACAACCACCAGGGTTTGCTGCTGAAGGGGAGTCCAGCATGGTGTGCCAACTTCACAAGGTCATATATAGCCTTAAGCAGAGTCCGAGAGCTTGGTTTCAGAAGCTTTCCGAATTGATTGAATAGAAGGGGTTTGTCAGATCTACTGCAGATCACTCTCTCTTTGTTAGGAGAACCCAGCGCGGTACCGTTGCTATTCTAGTTTATGTTGATGACATTGTTGTTACTGGCAGCGATGAATAGGGCATTCATGGAGGTAAGGATTTCCTTGGACGACAGTTTGTGACCAAGGACCTTGGCAAACTGCGTTACTTTCTTGGCCTAGAGTTTGCTAGAAATCAACATGGTATGGTAATGACACAAAGGAAGTATGTCATTGATCTTCTATCTGGTATGATAGGATGCAAACTTGCTACTATTCCAATGGATCCGAATGCTCGACTTTATGATGATGACTACGAGGAGGTGGATTTGAGACGGTATAGAGAGTTAGTAGGGAAGTTGTTGTATGTTACTATTACCAGGCCTGATATATCAATTGTTGTTAGTAGAGTCAACCAGTTTATGGAGCAACCCGGGCATGCTGTTAATCTGATGTTGAGATATCTGAAGTCCTCTCCAGGTGCAGGCCTTTTATTCAAAAGAGATACATCTCTCACAGTTATTGGATGTGCATATTCAGATTATGCTGGGTGTCCCAAGGACAAGAAGTCCACCTCTGGTTTCACTGTGTTTGTTGGTAGTTCTCCGGTTTCATAGAAGAGCAAGAAGCAGACTGTTGTAGCTAGATCTAGTGCAGAATCAGAGTATAGGGCTAGGCCCAAGGGAGCACGGAAATGATGTGGTTCAAGTCTTGTCTTGACTGACCTAACTATCGAGGTGCCTCTTCCTATGATCCTCCAATGTGATAATCAAGCTGCTCTATTCATAGCTAATAATCCAACCTTCCTTAGAACAAAGAACATTGAAATAGATTGTCATTACACCCATGATTTGATTCAGAAGGGGTTTATTCTCACCTCTCACGTGGCTTCATGCGATCAGATTGCAGATATGTTTACCAAAGCTCTTGCGAAGGGTCCCTTTCACCGTTGTTGTTCCAAGCTGAGCATGATAGATATATATGCTCCAGCTTGAGGGGGAGTGTTGAGATAATTATATCTCTGTGTCTTTATTTTATACAGTTTTATTTCTTCAGACTATGTTATGTAATTTTCCCTCAGAGCTTTTCTCCTATATAAGAGAGTTCTAGGGCTTCGTGGAATACAACTTTTCATTTCACAACTTTCCACAGTAACATATATGGCTAGCTTTTCTTGGCCAACAATCACCAGTATATTGGTGCATGGATAAGTGTAGCTGCGCATGTTAGCCTTTCAAGTCAAGTAAATGCGAATTGACTATATTTATTTTTTAAAAAACAAACTAATATTTTCCAATGTATATTTCATAGATGTACATGTGCATGGTTGATATGGCGGGGCAACAAGGAGTTTAAAGATGGGTAAAACCGGCAAAAATGTGATGGTGCAAGGTTGTCATGTGCTGGTGCAACAATGCACAAATAACCCTATGCATTTTCACAAGTGGAGTTCAATTCTGAAAGCTTTGTACATAATAGTCTACACTAATTTATTACGAACTGTCTTGACAAAGAAAGGGAAAGCCACTTGATCTTCTTGTCTTTATGTAGTTAGCTTGAGATAACATGTAACCACTTGAGTAAGCATGTAATCTACTAAAATAGTTTTTTGTTACCTTGAATTAATTAAGTAATCTGATCGTGTTTGATATGGCAGTATTGTTAGTATCACATTGAAACAATTATATCAAAGTTATGTGACTTTTCTTATTTTCAAAACTAAGATGTTTTAACGTCATGGAGGCAATAGAAGTTATCATTCTGATATGAGTATAAACAAAGAAAACAAAGTGAAAATACAGATGACATTTGCAACTATATCTCTAAATTGTATCCAACTTTAAATAGTGTTAAATTAATAAAAAATCTAAGTAGGATAATTGAATTTAACATATGTTTTCCTCTTTTAAGGGCTATAGAAAATAATCCACTTTTGCAAATATTCTTTGGTTATATGATTCATATCTTAATTGGAGTATCATACATCTGTTATATGTGCCTTTATCAGTAACATTTATACTCCTACCTTTTCAAAAAAAATACTCCTACCTTTTGCATATTTATATAATGATCCCTACAAAACATGTATTTTTAGGCTATCATTGCCACCACTAATATCCATAGGTCAAATCATTACAAATAACTGTCAACATATCATAAATAAATAAAAGTACTTACGGGGAAGTCCCTTTGTAAAAAACACTTCCATCTTTGGGTTGGGGGAGGGGGAGGAAGCTTATTGGTGGTATTTTTTTGAGTCAATTTATTGATGGTATATGCCGAGGGAGTTGCAAGCAGTGTGGGGTTGCTCATAGGTACCTCCATGACTCAATTAATGGCCACTTATTGCAGGCTCCTCCATGTCACTATCCATGCATCACCACCATGCATCACCACCAATGTAACTGCTGACTATGGTGGAGATGTTGGCGATGGAGATATTGTGCCTGATGAAGAACTCCGCTAGCATCAACCTCGCTTTGAGCACCACAAAGTTCTTTTTCATAGCTTATTCGCCACCGTCAGGTAGTCCATCTATAGTTCGTCGGTCCAAACCACATAATTTAGAAGCTTCACACTTTTTCGATGAAACTCATTGACAAGTCTTGCAATGTTGATGCTAAACTCCCTTTGGTCCCTTATCACAACTTGTTTGCAACTAAGTAACATCTCACATTTTTCACCTTATACTTAGCGTTGTGGTTGGATATCTTTTGTTGGACTTGCTACTCCCTCATTGGAACTTCACTAAGGCATCCATGCATAAAGCCTCACATGCTATGGAGTTGATGATGATGTCAAGGATCACCTTGTTGTTCTCGGCCTCCACTTCAGAGCAAATCTCGTTTGCGAGGTTGTGATGAAGAGTAAAAGGGTGGCGGATTGAAGGATGGTAGGGAAGTGTATCTCCTATCACAGATGTTGAAGCAAGTGGTGAAGATGAGGGTCTCCATGGAGAGGTTGAGCATCTTGGAGAGATCGTCATAGTTGAACTTGATGAGGAAGGGAGGTGGGTGGAGGTTGAGTGTGTGGAGAATGATGTCCTCCATGAGTTTGGTAAGCCCAAGATCATCAAGGGATGTAGGTTGAAGTTAAGCCACTTGGAGGCTTTGGTGGGGCATTAGGTTCTGAGCAACATGGAAGACGATGTGACATTGAAGTAGGTCTTGCCGATGTACTCGAAGAGAAGACATTCTTGACAGGGATGTCGGTGGGTCGATTTTGGGGTGTGTATCAATAAATCCCAAATCCGTCCATTTATTAGGTGGTTGTTTCCTTGCAGGTACCCCTATACCCAGTGAATTCTCATGCATCCAACGAGTACCCAAAGTCATGTAGGGTCATCACACGTCACCCATATATCCTATACATAATTAGTCTTGAACTAATTATAGCATGCCATGAATTGTTTGAGAAGATTAGAGATGTACAATATGTGAGGATATCAAAGATGTGTAACACATAGATATGCAAATCTTGAGCAATGTGTAGTGTATAATATCTAATGTCTATGTGGGGATTACAAAAACATGCAACATGGGGATTATAGAGAGGCACAACACGTACTATGGTGAGACTCAGAGATATGCAATGTGCAATGTAGGAGGTACACGAGTAGTTGAATCTGACCTAGTGGGGGAGGAAGAAAAATCGAGCCAGACTTTTACATATGTAGATTGCGATTAAATATACATTGGTAACTAGTTTGAATGAGGTGCAATGCACGTGCACGTGCATGTGCACTCACACAAACAGATATTGGCATCCCTAGTTCTTGAGTAACAACATTGTTGGTGTTTGACATTGCAAATGATGAACTCGCTAGAGTTGGCGAGTGGCATTGATGTTTGGCATTGTAGACGATGAACCTGCTAGACTTGGAGAGGAAAACCAAGGTGAAATAGACCCCGACTCTGTTTGTCTTATTGGGATTCATGTTTCTTATATATAGCCGTCGATAATCATTCTTAGCCATCGACCTACCACGACAATGATACCCTGTCCGTAAGCTAAAACTTCTCAAAGGTGAGTAGGGACAGAATTGCGCCTTCTAATGCTTGGAGGTTTACTGTGAGACTAACATATAAAATTAAGGGTAGACTACTAGAAAGGCCTCCAATTATACATCAACTCCCAATTACTGATCTCGTTTCTGAAGTGTAACGAGGGTCATTTATGCCATGGAAAGGATATTAAACTTCCAACTTTAGTGTTTAACATCGACATAAAAGGGTCATGGAAGCTTACAAGGCATGTATTTAAGACAAAAACTAAGATCAGATCCCTCATTGTTACATTTGAAAAATTGGACACGCAATTGAAAATCGAGGCATGTTGGAACCATTTTTGTGATTTACCCTAAAATAAATGTATTTTTTTATAATGCATTTTTGTGATTCATAAATATATATGTTGCCAAGGGTTGTATATATATGAAAAATGAAGGGGCACATTGTTATTGACGAATTGCAGGGACAGAGATGTAAAGCTCCCTAGAATATATGAATTCCAAGCAATGGTGCACATCAAATTTGATCTGGTTCAAGCCACTGTGGTTGTGATTAGATAGTTTATTTATTATAATGATACATAACTTTGCCAAAAAGGAGTATATGCTACTTTGTATCATATATTTGATTTTGAGCGGACTTCAAAAAGTGATTTATCTGTTCTGGTTATATGAAATCAGTAATAATATTTAGGGTTATTCCATTTGTGATTGACTATGCCAGTATTTATCAACTACCTAAAATGCCGTTAAAACATGGCCAAGCGGGATGTATTGGTCGGACTTTTTTCTTGTTATTAATCCCTTGCTAAAACTGTACATGCTCTACAGAAAACATATAAAGCATAATGAAATGTCTTGAAATAAAGCAAGCCCTGCATGTCTTAGAAAACATCTCTGATGGATAAGCATCCAGAGCAGTATGTTTATTATACTTATGTCTGTAATTGCATTCAATTGAGGGTAGTTGGTACATTTTATGGAATTTTGTTAAAATTTTATCTTTAATTACTTTCCCTGAAATGTGGCCATTAATTGGGTCAGTAATATTAGACAGATTGATATGATCTCTTTTACATTAAACTGTGATGCCTCTAATTCTTAGTATTCGGATCAAACATTTCTGAACTTGCTTCTGTAAACAGGACATGGAAGTAATCCAAAGAAGAGTGAGAGATCTGGAGGAGAGATTTGGGAAGAAACCAACTGTAATAGTGACAGAGAAGGTATTTGTCATCATGCTTTCTTTTTACAGTGTTGGAAAATAAAAAAAATTAGTTATGCCATATTGTGCTTACAAAGTGGTTGATTGCTGACAAATTGTCAGGATTACGATCGCGACAACACCACTCTTGAAATGCTTGGGAATTCCGTGAAGGTTCTTGTTCTTCATTCTTCGCTGCGGTTCGTGCCACTGGATGGACATACGGAAGGGAAATTCACCGAAACAATAATTCAGATCCTTAAAACAAGACTGGTGAAAGAATCACTCTTCTGAGTTGTAGCGTCGATGTACATCTTAGGTCCTATAGTCTTTTTCTTCTTCGCTTTTCAACCTTGTGAATGGACAAATGTTTAGATTTGCATCAAGCATGTCAAGGTGGTTTCTTTGATGCAAGCCCTGTGTCAGTTGAGGCCGGAGCTTCATTTCTCTGTTAAAAGCACCAATGTGGTATTGCACAAAGAGGCGTATACACACAAACACACACACGCACATGGAGGCATATATACACGTACACATATACATACACGTATGCATGCGCGTGTATGCATGCATGTATTTATGTATGTATGATTCACTGATCTAGATATCTTCCAAGTGTTACAATCAAATCAATAGTCACTGTAAATCAATGTTTAGAGTGTTGCGGAAAATAGACACGTGATCAACCATCTCGCGTGTGAAGACATGATGCAACATTAGGTGGGTCACCAATCACAGCCATCAAAGAAGAAAATCACTGAGAAGATAAAGTACAATTATTTCCATTCGCTTTCTCTCTCTATATATGTGTGTATGTGTGTGTTTGCGTGTGCGTGCACACATAGTTGCTTGTGACAATAGAGGTTTAATTCCTCTATCTATCTGAGTACGTAACAATGTACTCTTAATCCTAATCATCTATCTCTCAAGTAGAATTTTATCAATCTCTTTGAGCTTGCATTGTTTTGTTGTCATTCTCAAGTAGAATTTTATCAATCTCTTTGAGCTTGCATTGTTTTATTGTCATTGGCAAACTTCTCTGGCAGGAAGGACCTATCTCAGGGTGTCTTCCCATATTTGGATGTCTTAATGTGCTTCCTTGTGGGTATGCCCCCTACAACACAACTCAACATTGTGCATGCTAACGTTGCATTCCATGTCTCTCGTGACCAGAGAGTGCCATTTGTCCTTTAATAAAGCGAACTTCACTCACTTATTTTTCTCGCATACTTGTACAATAGAAATGGTGATAACATGTTGGTATCTTGTTTTGTTTGCGTGGGGGAAACTGGAACTTCATCACCCGTCATGATCCTTCCCTTAAGCGCATACATTTTATTTAATATTATTGCTCCTTGCAACATCTCACATTCTCTTTTGCTTGCTTTGAGGACTCCCGCTCCAATGTACCTTGTTGTCCTTGTGACTATCATTCATAGCAAAATCAGGTTTTTTGGATGTAAGAACATGTCTGACCCCTCTTAAAGCTCTCACCACTCTACGGGATATATTAAATTGCATTGATCAAACTCCTTTGATGTAGTTAATTTCTATACTTGTCATCTTGATTGTATTGTTATCACGTGCTTGGTACGAGTAAAATTGCTCCATGGACGATCCCACAAAATTTGAGCACGTTAAGTTCAGGATCAATTTGAATCATAAAAAAACCTTCTCTCTTAAGCATGTTAGCAAGTCTCTCATTAGATATGATGAGATCTTCTTGGTATGAGTCTGAATCGTAAACTTCTTTCATTTCTCCATTTCTTTCTTTTACTTTCTAACGTCGTAGACAATCAACAATGGTGTGACTTTCGTTCTTACAATACAAGTATTTTATGGGATCTTGCAACTTGGATCAACCTTTGATCCTCACTTTCCTTGATCTAAAATGTCTGCTCTATGTTGCCAATGCATGGCCTTCATCTTTTGTTGCTTTATCTGTTGATATTTGTCAAAACTTATTCATAAGTATTGAAGTAACCCTCTCATCCAATGTGATAGCAACTTTTACACAGAGCAACATTGTCATAACAAGACGGAATAGAGCTCAAGATAATCAATGCATTAGCCTTCTCATCGACGATAGACTCTCGTTTCTTAGTCTTCTCAATTGTAAGCAAGCTCATCAAAATCTTGTTGAACTCATCCACTTGTACCCCTAACATCGTCTTGTTGATCATATGAAGGTCATACATCTTCTTCAGTATTATAGCATGTATGCTTGATCTTTGAGAAGAATGTTGTCCGCTAAGAACAATTGTATTAAAATTTTTTACATTAATCCATGTCTCCTTCCACTCTTGTTAAGTTTTCTTCTTTGCTTCATATGGAGCTTTCACAAGATCCTTTTGCATGAGTAATTAGCCAAATTAGCCCAAAGGATGCCAATTACTTATACATCATAGCCCAAAGGATAGGGTTAGATGAAGGTTATGTGTAATTAGCCAAATACCCCCGGTACATCAAACTGCATATATGCCACCAATCAATCTTCAAAGGATAAATTCTACGAACATTTTTATCACATAGGTTCAATAGGGGTTTAACAACGCCGAAAGAGAGCGAGGCTCGTTAGCTAGTGCATCGAATCCTATTTGATAAGTAGATCAGTTGCATGGGATTGGAGCCCTAACAGCAATGGATTTAATAGATCTTAACAATTTGTTAATTGCAATAAACAAGGGTGACTACATGTATAGCTTCAGTTGGAATATGGTGACCATTCAAAGTCCACGAACCCACAATTGTTCACTTAGAAATAGAGACTACACGTATTATGTGACCAAGCACAAGATGATCCCAACTCCATCTCCTCCATCACCAACGTTTCATCATCTGCACAGCATAGGTAGGCATTCTGTCGCTTGATATGCAAGGGCTTGCGAGACGAGGTGTTGACACGGTTCAATTCGATATCTTGATCGTGGTTGTTCATGGCCATGCTATCTGATTGAGCCGTGTCAATATCCCCTCGACTGTACGTCGAACCCTAGAAGCATGAATCTATGATGTAATTAAGGTGTGAATACGATGCACCTTATACGTATATACATAACCGCAAATCTCATTGGTTCTGAGCTTATGTTTTTCCATTGGTTCTTAGCTTATTTTTTTAGTTATGCTTTAAGGACAATGAATTTATATGTTATACAAACATACAGACGATGTTTGCATAGACTAACGCAGCTTAAGGTCAAGGATGGCCATGTTTACGGTGGCAGAAGATGACAGAAACAAAGGCACAAGCAAAAATCACACAAGGTAGTTTAGGGGTTTATAAATTGAACACTTGGGGGTGCTTCCATGATCTGTAATTACAAGCGACGGAGTGACGGTAATCGCGTCGTCATACTCCTAATTCCTTCTGAACAAACAAAGCTTAAACAGTTCAAGGAGCTGCATACCAGAGGCCATTGCACAAGGTCTCCAATGTCCTTGGTGGTGCAATATATTTTTTTTGGAAGGTCATACCCTAACCCGCCCTTCTTTCAGTACCTTTTTTTTCCTGGTAGAAAGTGAGGGCAGTGGGACTCGAACCTTGATCTTTCCACTGTGGGAGTCACTGCTCTACCACTAGACCAAATATTTGGTTCTGGTGGGGCAATATATTCGAAGAACGGTGCGGTCCTTTCTGCATAGTCTTTGTAACCCCCAATCTCGTCTAGTACACCTTTCTCATCACCAAGATGAGGATGTCGCGTATCATGAAATGTAGACGAACCACTCCATGAGCCCTGCAAGTCGAATTGTATGGTCCTCACCTGACTGATGCATAAAATCCTGTTGAGCCGCCATCAGGGTTCGCAGAATGCGGGTTGTATTTACCTTTATACAATCAAGCAGCCTGTCTGTACAACTGATGAAATCCAAAGCAAAACATTAGTAATATATTATGGATCGATTTTTCGAGAACATGTATCTTATACACAGCTTGTATTTGTTAATATTCATTCATCTATGGCACTCCATACTGACTATTTGTTAAAAAGGCAGGTCTCATAGTACAAATCCATAAGCATACCTTAAATAACTACGAGAAATCCATCCTCAGATAAACAACCAAGAAAGTTTGTGTACTCCAGAGGCCCATCATCTATTATGTTGAAGCATTCACCAAGGTATTATTTACTAGATATGACGTCATTATGGTTGCAATCATTCTCTATGTGGCTGGTTTCTGCATGTGAAGAGGTCACATGCAGGTCCAGGGATACTTGTGGTATATGTTGATGATAGATGCCCTCATCAAGGATGGAAGATGCCAACTTTTACTTGAAAGATGATTTTTTTAGAGAACGGTTGGATGGACCTCCTTTAGAGATCCATCCAAAAAATTGTATATATAAAACACTAAAAACTTTATAGCCACCAAGATTCATAGAGGGCCTTGGCATGCCCCGGTACATTTTCAAAGTAAAATCTCCCTCCCTTAAAGATGACATCGTTTCTAGCCAACCACAAAACCAAAATGATCGCACAAGCCTTCGATCTCCCTTCCTCAGAGCCTGACCAACCTCTGCTGGTTGAGCTCCAAAAAGACGTCTTGTCCGTCCAGTTTAACCCTGGGCAATCTCCCTTTTGCCACACTTCCACAGAACCGGGACACGCGAAAAACAGATGATCTATGTCTTCCAAGGGTGATCCACAACGTATGCAACCTGCCTCAGCACCAAGAAAAAGTCTGGCTCTCCTAGCCGTTGTCAGAATCCGCTCTCTTCTAAATAGCCAAAAGAAAATCTTCACCCTTGACAGGATCCTCCACTTCTAGATTTTCGCACAATCCCTGTTTAGTTCCATATCAGAGGCCGGTTGCTGCCCCGCAAGTACTTTATATGCTTTCCTGACCGAGAAGGATTCATCCCTCCAGCACCAAGAATCCCCCTCCCCTCAGTTGATGCAACTGTTCTGCCCAAAATGGTAGAAAGGCGCAAGAACTCATCAGCCCTTTGCTCAGAGAAGATTGAGTCAAAAGTCGGCGTCCATGAACCATCCGACCACACTTCTGCAACAGAAGCCTCCTTGTTTGACGCCACAACGAAGAGCCTTGAAAAAAGATCACACATCTTTCCAAGATCCATCCAGTCATCAGTCCAAAAGCGAAAGCCCCGTCCATTTCCCATCAGCGGACGAAGAAATCCCACCAGATCAGGCAAAATCGAGTAGATACCTCTCCAAAAAGTCGTTGGCGACGCAATGTAGTCTGCTCGAGCTCTTAGATCAGACGACACATCGTAGATAGATCGAACCATCCTGGAGAGAAGGTCGCTCCCGGGTCCCCAGATCTTCATTACCCACTTCGCCAGCAAGGCCCTGTTCATATCTGCAAGCCTTAGTACACCAAGATCCCCCTCCTTGAGTGGAGTGGAGACCGTAGACCAATCAACTAAAGTAAGACCATTTTCATGCATCGAAGATGATCAAAAGAAGCGACGCAGTGAAGCAACCTTTATTATTTGAGATTATTGACTAAGAACAACAAAAGCAAATCAAACTAGACTAATGCAATAACTATAATAAAAGGAAAAAAAGACCAACTAAAAGCGTCACAAAACTGGAACTAGAAGCACATTAAAATTGAAATCACAGAACTTGAAGGAGAAACTCAAATCACAATAACATCTCGGACTTAGTTCCTCGGTCCGTTATCAAGAAAAATTAGCCCAGACAACTTGTTGGGTTTGGATCCAGATAGATCAATTGACAATCACCCAAATGTTTAAGCTCAAGTTATCAAGTAGTAATCATCACCACTTATAACCCGCATTCACACTTCGTGAGATTTAGATATAGGCCTATGTTTGGACGTTGAGGTGTTACACAATACTTGGACAATCTCCATCAAGGAGCGGATATGATGTACCACTAAGGATGCATTTGATACACGGGTTAGGGCGGGTTAAACTGGTAGAGGGTAATCCGTTTTTGTGTTTTGGTGTTTGGATAGAGAGTTAAATTGGGGGTGGGTTTGAAGTGGGTTTATTGTGATATGATTGTATTAAAGTTTGAAGAAGTGAATAGTTATTGTGTTGTGATTGTATTGAAGTTTGGAAAAGTGAGTAGAAGTGGAGTAGTTTATAATTTTTATATGATATGATATGATGGTATAATATATTATTTTTTGATGGAATTGATGATGGAGAATTGATTGATTTATTTATTTTTAAAAAGAGAAAAGTGGGGCCTACATAGGAGGGAGAAGGGCTGGGTTTAGGGGGGTAAAGGGGAGTTTACCCCTCAAACCGAACGAGTCCTAAATGGTCTCCCTATCATTGAAGATGATTTGTAGACCATTCAATTAGCTTTCCATAACATTTTAAAGCATAACATCTAAAGTTACGATGAAAATGCTAACAAGGGCAAGTAGTTGCAAATTTTTAGGAGAATGTCTAATACGATGAGGCTTTTAATTTTTATGTAATTTTTGAGGGGGAAAATGGGGTTGCACCCAAGGGGAGCTAACTTATCTTTTTCCGCCTCATTTTCCTCGTATTTTTTTATTTGTTTCTGAAAAAATCTGTGGAAATTCATCACTATAATCATATATTATGTCATTCAAGTTTCATGAGAAAGAGAGACTTCTCCATCTAGACAATCGTTTTTTAACAGTCGATGAATTGTTGAAATCAATCCCATCGGGATGGAGGCTGTAGGAGTCTCTGTTTCGCACAAAATTTTGAATGACATAATATAATAATATAATAATGAAAATCCACGGAAGTGTTTTAAAAAAAAATACAAGGATAAAAATATATAAAAATGATGGGATGAGAAGTCATTTTACCTATTTTTGGGATGAGAAGTCAGAATAGACATCAAGAAGGATTATTCAAAGATATTTGGTATCTTAAAAGATAATAAAAATATATAAAAATGATGGGAAAAATATTGTTGAGGCTATTGTATGCATGGAAGGAAATGTCACGATATATTGGTGATATATCGACATCGAGATGAGACCAATATCGGTATCGATATGACGATATATCTTCCTTTTTAGGCATTTCCTTCACAATATGAGCGATATTTCGATAATATATCGCCGATATATCGTCGAAATATCGTATCGACACAATATCGAAATGATATCGATATTGATGCGGCCTTCCGTGATTGTATGTAATCCTTATTTTGGCGTCAATTTGCAATCCACCTCTTGACTTTCTTACTCGTTTCCGTGTTTCTACCTTGTTGATTTATTTGCTTATCATATCCTTTTACTTCCTACCTGTATAATTTTCATGTGATATATTTGTAACTATTCTATCTCGTGTTATGGTCAGCTGCTGTAAAATTTATGTTTCAACCTTTAAAATTTCCATTTTATGATTCCAAGAACCTCATAACTTTGCGGCTTGAAAATTTTTGGTGGCATTATTTGCTTTGAGATTTTATCTTCGGATTACACCGTGCATGGTAAAATTTACATTTTACCTTCAAATTCTTCCTCGATGCATATCTTGCATTCTTGACATCCATATTTGTGTGTCATTTTCCTTCTCATCTACTATTTATTGCAAACGCGCAATCATCCTGATTTTTTTATCACGGACTTCACAGCTGCACATGAAAATTACAATTAGTCATCCGTTGTTTATCAAAATTACCAGCAAGTGCATTAAATGTTGGACTAAGATATCGAATGTGCAGAATAAGAGTGCAATAGTATGCAAGCATATTTAATGATGAAAATCATATTGCCATGTTGTGGGAGTGAAATATGTGTGCCAGTATTTGTATCATTGAATAGAGCAGATCCTCTGCAGTACTGTGGAGGTTTGCCGTAAAATCATGGATCAATGGAGCCGCTCGATCTTGATCGAGCGGTTTGCATGAATTTCCATGGTAAGGACTCGCAAAAATATCGAATTCGTGCGAACCGTTCGATCAAGATCGAGCGGCTCGAGTGGTCCACGATTTTACAGCAGTCTCTCCAGTATTGCGGAGGATCTGCTCGCATCATTAAAATGCATGGACTTATCACCTCTCCCAACATAAGAGTTGCTAGCCTCGAAAGTACGAATGAATAAAGAAATCTCAAAACCCCTTATGAATGTGATAATTGCAATTTATCGAACCAAGTATCGCCTAAAAACTCTTAAGAGATCTCACACTTCATGTATTGTGTGCACCAACCAATTTAGTAGGAAAAAATATGAAAACTTGACATCTAATCTCCCATACTTCCAAACGTACTCCATACTCATAGGTCTCAAAGACTATATCGACGACTTCGTAAAAGATCATACAAACCATCCCTTGAGACTCTAATCCTTAATATTTTTTAAGAAGTTTGGAAAACCAGCCAAATGCAAATTCTCCATTTATCCCAAGAAGAAAGAGGATGTAGAAATTGAGAATTTATATGAACCTTTATAATTGCACTTTGGTTGACTACTTTGAGTTCACTTACTAAGGATATTTTAGATACCTCATTGACTACTGTGCTTTAGTCCTTTCTTTTTAACTCTTTTTTTTCGAAACATAAGACATATATATACCCATATACTTTATGCTTTCTTTTGAACCATGGTTAAAAAAAAATCTGATCGGACCGACCAGTTGGACCAGTTGGATCGGGAACCGACCTTGACCAGATCGGTTCAGTCGATTTCATGTAAGTATTAAATAATAACAATAACGAATCGTGTTGGATCGGATCATGTTGACCCGAATTGAACCAGTTGTTGATTAGCTATTGTTTATGGACAGTTTAACTTGGCATAACAAAAATAATAATCAATAGTGTCTCGGGATTATAAGATTATACTAGATTTTGAATATAATCCATAAGATGGAATAATGGTTTAAATAATAATTTTGATCTTCGTTCACAAAATACATAAAAAAACTTTTAATATCATGTTGATGTATACGGCTAAATGAGGACCTACTTGCCCAACCCATCTAACCCATAAATGGTTAGACTTTGAACAAATAATATACCATATATTCGATGTGGTTTCATCTACTCAGTGGTCTGTCCATCAATTTAACAGATCATAAACACATGCCATATAAAATGACGAAGCTTTTTCCTACTTTAAGTATGGTCGGCTACATGCCATATAATGGTTTAATTTTACAATTTTCGTTATGAATATTATTACCATTGTACTAAATTACTATTTCATTTTCGTGTTTATCTTGTTAGCACTCTCCTTCACCAAATTTTGAACTGTTATTTTATTGCCACATACATAGATATATATATATATGTATGTGTGTATTATATATGATTTTCTCGATTAAGAAAACTTATTCGATCGGTCCAACTAATAAATTCAGCCGAATCCGATTTTTTTGTGTTGCTAGGAATGATGACATCGTGATGGCATCATCGTCGGTCTAATCCGGTTAGATCAAATCAAAGACTTACCGGTTCAACATATGTTCCGAGTTTTAAAACCTTGTTTTGAACCAAGTGAAAGCGATAACATGGATTTACATAAACATCCTGATCAAATGCGCAAATAGCCTAGCCTAGAGATGTGTGGCTGCCTCGTCTCGACGTCTCGGCCTTCACTTCGATCAGTATCCTCTCTAGCTCTAAGAACAATTTAGAACCTAGTATGTCCCCAAACACATGCCTCGTCGTGCTCAACTAAGGGCTTGAGCTCCTATTTAATCTCACAGCACTATTTAATAATGTCGGATTCAGACAAGGACCTGCCTATAATTCTCCCATCTTAGGAGGCAATTCGAGAAGAAAGGAAGAAAATAAGGAGTGATCGGGAAAAACTTTGGGACCAAAATTGGACATAAGGAGTGATCGGGAAAAACTTTGGGACCAAAATTGGACATTGGCAAAAAGGGCGGGGGCGGAAATGCAAAGAGGGCGCCGAATGTTCCCTCCCTTCGCATTGCGTGGGAGCCGTACGCCGCGAGACAGCGCACCGCCACCCCCACAGCACGTAATCGGCGTTGCGAGTATTGCTCGCTCCGCATTTCGTGCGTAGCCCCTAAAAACATGCCTCCTCACTCTTCCCACCACCCCCCTCCTCCCTCCCCTTCCACTCCTCCCATCTCCTCCTCCCTCGCCTTCAACCCATCTCCGATTTCCATGTAAAACCCAAACCACTTCCGTCCTCATCAATCAACTCGCAATCGCAGACGTAGTATCTCTCTCTTCCTGAAAGGGAAGAGAGACAGCATTTGTGGAAACAGCATACACTGATCACCGGCAGGAGAAGGAGGAGGAAGAAGAACCCATAAAGAAGGAAGGACAAAGAAGTGGGCATTTTGCAGGCAGGCGTGCGCGCCCCCGAGATGCCGTGCAGCGGCAGCGAGGGGTCGGAGACTACCATAGCGTCCAGTACGGGGGGTGGTGCGGTGTTGAAGAAGGGCCCATGGACGGCGGCTGAGGACGCCATCCTCCTCGAGTACGTCAAGAAGCACGGCGAGGGTAATTGGAACGCCGTGCAGCGCAACAGCGGGCTGTCGCGCTGCGGAAAGAGCTGCCGTCTCCGGTGGGCGAATCACCTCCGGCCCAACCTCAAGAAGGGCTCCTTCTCCCCCGAGGAGGAGCGGCTCATCCTCGAGCTCCACGCCAAGCTCGGCAACAAGTGGGCTCGCATGGCCGCGCAGGTTGGTCTACGTGAGACCCCAATTCTCATCTTTTTCTACAGATTACTTTAGTTGCCCGGTCTTCATGTTGTTGGCAGATGCCGGGGAGGACGGACAACGAGATCAAGAACTACTGGAACACGAGGATCAAGCGGCGGCAGAGGGCGGGGCTGCCGCTGTACCCGCCGGACATCCAGCGCAACGCGGGAACACAGCAGATGATGGGAAACATCGGCGGCGAAGCACAATTCGCCGCCGCCGCGCAGAACCAGATTCCATCCTCCATCGGCCGCGTGCCGTTCGGGCTCTCGGTTGTGCTGCCGTCGAGCGGGGGCATGTTCGGGGCGCCGCGGAGCGCGTACCTGGACGTGGAGCAGCAGCAGGGACGGCTGAAGCGTATGAGGGAGGATGGTTTGGGTGCGACCGGCTTCGCCACACAGTTCCTCACGAGGCCGGTGCAGGCGGTGTACCGGTACAGTTCCAGTAACTACGGTGCGGGCTTGCCCCTGCTGCCACAGCAGAGGCAGCCGTTGTCCATGAAGATGGAGCTCCCTTCAAGCCAATTGTACGCCGATGGCGGCGGTGGCGACTGGGGGGAGAGCAACAGCGGCCTGCTGGATGCTCTCCTGGAGGAGGCTCAGGTAGTCGGAAGGAGGCGGTCTGCCTCCGGGGAGGACATGCTGCCGGACTCCGCATTGGAGAAGGCAAATTGGGCTGAGGAGAACAGCGTGATCAGGTGCACGGCGACGATACCTTCGAGCACTTGGGAGAGCCCAAGCTCCGGTGAGTTCTAATTACTAGATCCTGAAGAGAGATTACTCGATATCTACTCTTAAATTATCAGATGCTATCTTCGCTCTATTGTAATATATTTAACGTTAAGAAAATCACCATCAAAAAAATACTTTAATGATAAATAAAACCAATATGACCCATATTTGATTTGCATTTGAGTCTAATGGAGAGCTGCTCATGATTGTTGATGGGATTGGAATCGGTCTCTGGGTCTGTGTCTCTGTCGCTGTCGTGAGTGGCTAAGTACGAAGAGCAGTGCGTGTCCTCTGACACCCCTACTGCTTAGGCGAATATGGAAAAGAACCTTAGGAGTCTAGGACCAATCCTATTGGCATCTTTCACTTCCCTCTCTCGTTTCCTTCCACTTTTCCGTTTTGGTCCAGTTTGACGTAGAGATTTCCAGTTAAATTTGGTTAATGTGTAATGCAGCAGCGGAAAAGGAGACGAACAACGGGGTGATCGACGACGAACTGTCCGGGCTTCTCGGCATGCTCCCAATCGAGGCGATACCAATTCGGGCCGCCGCGAAGGTGTCGGATTGGTACAGCGGGGACAGCGGGGAGATCTCGTCGTCGGCGATGACGGACGACGAGATGGGGCTGGAGATACAGCAGCAGCTGGCGACGACGCTGAGCATCGGGGTGGAGGAGGATCACAAGTGGTCCAATGCCAATCCCGGTGTCTGCTGAAGCAACTGCTGCCTCCTCTCTTTTTCTGCTTCCGACTAGTGATGGGTGCCCTTTGGACGAGGGGCTCCTTCCTGCCTATCTGTATCCATATTGCTGTGTGTTCTTTGATGCTCAATATATTGGTATTCCCGCTTGATACACATATCTGTCTTTTGATAATATGTTAAATGTTGTGCTTGTGAACCTGGTGATTACTTGCTGTCTGTTTTGGATATTGCAACATGGAATTGGCTGGAAAGGTATGGAGAGCATAGAGACAGGTTCTGGGCAGGAGAGATGGGGACAGGTCCTGACAGCATCTTTGTGCAGTGTTTGCTTGGTTGTGTGGGCAACCAAAGAAGTTCCATATGATTTCTTGTGTTTGCTTTGGTAAATTATTAACTCTCGATTTCCTTTTTTAATGGAAAAAATCCGGTCAAAAAGGATTTTTTACATTTATGCTCCTCCAGAGTTTATGCAAATATACTTCTGTTCCTGCCTTTTTTTACAGTAAGACTGTGCCAAAATAATTTTTCTGAATTTACAGCATTACCCTTTTGTCTTAACACTTACGCACCTATATTACATTAATCATGGCAGATCTTGTGAGCCATGTCTGATCATTATCCACTTGATTAAACCATATAGTGTAGTAAGCCATTCCTGGTTATTATGCTCCAGGCAAACACCTCTGTTAGAGTAATTTTGCTATTTAGTAATTATTTGTCCCGTCTCATGTAATTTATCCATAGAGCTTTTCTCCTATATAAGAGAGCTCTAGGGTTTAATGGAAATTATCTTGCTCGTTCCCTTTCAACATGGTATCAGAGCGACGGTCCTAGGCCGGAGTTCTTGAAACCCTAACCCTACCCTACCCCACCCGCCGCCCCCCCCCCCCTCTCTCTCTCTCTCTCTCGATCGAGGTCGGCGCCGCCCTTGGCTAGAAGGCTTCTCCAGCCCGTGCGCAGGCCTGTGCGCGAGGCGTGCTCAAGGTCGAGAGCACCTTCGTGGCGCAGCCCTAGGTCGGGAGCACCTTCGTCGATCGGCCGCGACGTGCATGAAGCAACCGGATCTCGCGCGCGGGGTGCGGGGATAACTCCCTGTACAGGCCCCTTGTGCGCTGTGTGCACATACGCGAGGGTCATTCCTGAAGCATCTCATTGTGCGGGGTGCGTGCACATAGCGCATCTCATTGTGCACGTGCATCCTGACGCCACATGCACCCCTGTGCATTCCAGTGCACTGCGTGCATACTTGTGCAAGCCCGTGCACGTGCAATCCTGTGCAACCGTGTGCACCCCAGTGCATACATGTTAGACGTAGCGTGCCACCCCATGGTGCGTGCACGCTAGACACGAGTTGTGGTTTGAAAGGCGTTGTGGTGTGAGTCTACGGACACGGCGGCCCTCATCTATGTACACGTAGACATTCTCGTCTAGTCGTGTAACCCCAGTTGCAGGATATTGTTGTCATCATGTCTGATAACAAGGTAGATCTTCCGTCTCTGGGTGCCTTCAAAGGTCCTGCACCCGTTGTGAAGATGGATGGTACAAACTATGAACTGTGGGCCATGCAGTTCATGAGTCTGATGCAATGCAATGGCAAGAAACATATCCTCACACAAGAGGAACTTCTTGAGAAGACTGGGGTTAGCGCCTCATGGGAGGCTGACGATGCTTATGCGCGTGTTTGGCTATCCGGTACTGTGTCCATGGAAATAGCCAACGACATTCCGAGCCAACCCACTGCAAAGGCTATGTGGGATATTCTGGCAGCCACATATTCTCCGGTGAAGAACGAGTCCAAGATCTTACAACTTCAGTATGACATCTTTACATCGAAGCAGAACGGGCGTCCTCTTCATACCCTGTACACCTCTCTGAGGGGTATGTTTGAGAAGCTACATGGGTACATTCCATTGACAGCCACACCGGAGCAACTCAAGGCATACAGGGACTCGGTGATGATTGGAGTGTTTCTAGCAACCCTTGATCCGGAGTATGATGCCGCCAGAGCACAGATTCTTACAGATGCCACCATACCACCTATGGAGGAGGCCTATCGCAGGTTGAGTAGACTCTCCATATCTCATGGTGGAGTTCAGACACCATCAGCCATGGCAACATCTCGCGGCAGAGGAGGCTATTCATATTTTCGAGGTAGAGGCGGTCGTGGCCGAGGAGGAGGAGGTAACATACCTCCTAGACAGCCGTGCACCTACTGTCGCATGACTGGACACACTAAGGAAACATGCTATTCCAAGCATGGGTTTCCTACTACTACGGCACGTGTGGCGGAGCAGGCTCAGCAGGAAGGGGGTCCTTCCCTTGTCCCGGATCAGAGGTTTGAGGAGTTAGTGGCGAGACTTCGGGAGATCATGCCTGGCCAGGGACCAGCTAGTGCTTCAGGATCCTCAGAGATAGCCGGCTCAGCATCCTCTTCAGGTACAACATATGCACTTACTAGTAGTTACAGTGCAGATCTATCAGAATGGATCATGGACTCATGAGCATCTCACCATTTATGTGGTGACAAAAACAGTTGGATGATTTTATTGCAACTCAGCCAGGACGCTCCGTGGTGATAGCTGATGGGACACACTCTCCCATTACTAGTCAGGGGGAGGTGCAATTGACCCCTGGGATACGGCTTCAGAATGTTCTTTATGCTCCTGATTTTTCCATGAATCTGCTGTCCATTAGTCAAATCACTAAAGATTTACATTGTCATGCCATATTTGACCCATCTGCTCTTGTGTTTCAGGACATACTAACGGGCAGATTGATTGGAACTGGCCGTGAGCAAGGGGATCTTTATAAACTGGTGCAGTCTCCTTATGCTGGTGTCTCTTCTATGAAGGCTGGATCTGTCTCACCTTACTCATGGCATCTCCGATTTGGTCATCTTCCGTTGCAAAAGATGGTCCATATCCTTCCACAGATTTCTCCAAGGTCTATTTTTCAGTGTGAGGCGTGCCAACTTGGCAAACATCACCGGTCGTCGTTTCAGAGTCGTAAAGGTCCGAGTCGTCATGGTCTGTTTGAGTTGCTACATTTTGATATTTGGGGTCCCAATCGTGTCCCTGACCTTCAAGACACAGGTTTTATCTTGTTGCAGTTGATGAATTTTCTAGGTTATCTTGAGTTTTTCTACTTAAAAATAAGTCTGATGCTGCACATGTTATCCAGTCTTTCATTATTGAAATAAAAAATATTTTCTCTGCTAGAGTGAAGTTCATACGGTCTGATAATGCTCTTGAATTATGTAGTTCTCACATCTCAAAATTTCTTATGTCTCATGGGATTGTGCATCAGACGTCATGTGCTTACACCTCCCAACAGAATGGGGTGGCTGAGAGGAAACATCGTCATTTGTTGGACATCACCAGGACCCTATTGATTCAGAGCCGTGCCCCTCACTCCTATTGGGGGGATGCGGTTCTAACTGCTTGTTATCTGGTCAACCGTATGCCTTCGTCAGTGTTAGGAGAGAAGATCCCGTTCTTGACTGCGTTTCCCGAGAAGGATCTTTTCTCCCTAACACCACGTGTCTTTGAGTCTGTTGCATTTGTTCATTGCTTCTCTCCTGGTCTTGACAAGCACTCTCCCAGAGATGTCAAATGCATTTTTGTGGGTTATTCCAAAACCCAAAAAGGGTATCGGTGTTTTGATCCAGTTAGACGATGGTACTATGTTAGTGCTGATGTCACCTTCTTTGAGTCCATTATGTATTCTTCTCCTACATGTGACAGACTCACTCACTCGGAGGAAGGAGATGATATCTATGTGCCTCCTCCTCCATCTGTTCCATGTTCTACTCTGCCTCCTCCACCACCACCACAGCCTATTGACGGGTCCGGAAATGCTGCTTTTAATAATGTGTTTTTATCGTGTCGTGCGTTGTAGGCGGCAATCGGAAACGGTCAAGAAAATACCACAAATGATTTTCAATTTTTAATCTCGTGGTTTTATGTTTATTTTACTTGGGCAAGTCCCAAGGTCGATCACAAGGAGGCAAAGGAACAACCTAGAATTAAGTCTATCAAAGTTCGTGTTCGGTTTTCGAGGCGGTTTTTTTTGGAATTTTAAATGCAATATAGGGTGCAATATGCAAATTTGGCCTTATTTTAGGGACTAAAATGTAAATTACGTTCAAATGATGTCCGAAAAATATGAAAATTGGCCACAATGTAGATTATGATGAAATGGATGTACTGCAATTTTTTTGGAATTTTTGGATGCAATATGAATTTTTTATGAATTTTTACATGCAAAAAAAATGATTTTCAATATTTAATTTTAATAAATATCAAACCTACTTATTTTCAAGGATCAAAATTATCTGAGACCTATCACTAGGTAACGGATCGCAGAAAAATCCTAAACCTCGAAAATGTGGGATTTAATGTCTATTAAAAATTAAATACTAAAATGTGCAAAATGATTTTTATGGGACAAAATATGCATGCAAATGCAAATCTTTTTGGGCACAATGTTAAGAATAATTAACTCTACAAGATGTAATTTTTCGGGGATTTTTAGAGTCACGGTTAATCAACTATCAATTTTAGAGCAAGAGATGGGTAAAATATGTAATTTTCCACAAAATCATTATTTATTAATTAACCGTTCGTCACAAAAATATCCACAACATGTCAAATCGTAGAGAATTAATTAACCAACATCATGCTATTTTTGGATTAATAAAATAATGTAGAGAGAAGGTTCAAAACTAAGGGGAAACACGGGGGTACAGATGCAAATATAAATGAATAAATAAAACTGCAGTTGGGGGGTATCTATGTAATTACCGATACTGGGGGGGCGATTCTGCAAAATTTCCAGTAGGCACGTGCTAGGCACGTGCCTCTGGATGGCAGGGGCTGGAGCGCAATATGGAGCTGCGGTAGGGGGTCCTTGCAAATTGCCTACGGGCACGTGAGGAACACGTGACCCGTGGGTAGCTTGCTGGTGAAGTTCCCTCCGAACGCACGTGCCTCGCACGTGCGCGGAGGGCCTCGGGCTTCGAGCCCGGCGGAGAGGCGTGGGGCGGCGTGGACTCGGCGGTGCTGTCGAGGTGAGGCGGAGCTGTGGGGCCGCGGGCTGACGAAGTGGGATCACGGAGGAGTCACCGTGAGTGGTCGATACACGTCGTGGCCGTCGATGGCGCAGCAGCTGCGAGGCAGAGTAGGAGGCTGGTGGCGTCGTCGAGGCGGGGGCTGTAGCGGCGGAGCTCGCTGGTGGCGTAGGATGCCCAGGCAGAGGTGGAGCGGGGCCTGGAGACTACGATGTCGGAGGCGGTGAAGGGCCGGCGAAGAAGATGAAGCGGAGTAATGGAGTCGCGGCGGTGATTGTCGGAGACGAAGGCGTTGCGGAGTTGATGACGTAACGTTTGGAGGCGGTGGCTCAACGGCGTCGACCGGAGCTGGAGCAGCTGGCGTGGTGCTGCGACGGGCCCCTTGGTGGCTCGGATCTCGTCGAGGAGGGTGGTGCTCGGGCTGTCACCACCGAGCCCCCCCCCCCCTTCACTGTGCAGTCGACGGATCCATTCGAAGGAAGCGGCGGAGGGTCTTAAATAGGAGGAGAGATCTTTGGCCGGAGATGGAAGTTAATCGGGGGGGATTAGTTTCGAGATCTGAGATTGCATTTGACGGCGAAATCGAGGGATTGGATGGAGGCGGCGCGAGATCGAAGGGGGATTCGATCGGTTGGAGAATCTCGCGGGATTCGACGGGGAAGGAGATCGCCGGCGAGATTCGCGGGGCGGCGGTAATTGGGAAAGGAGAGGGGCGGAGGAAGGAGACGCACAGCGGCCGTCCGATCGGCCGAGATCGGACGGCCGTGATCAAGCCACGTGGCACAGCGAGAAGGGGCTGGGGCGAGCGCACGTGCAGTGTGCGTGCGGATGCCGCACGTGCGCTGCACGTGAGCTATGTATTTATTATATTTTTTTTTAATTTTTTTATTTATTTTTTATTATTATTTTTTTTAATTAAAAACGATATAATAATGCCAAAAATGACTGACACGTGGCGGCACCAGGTGCTGCCACGTGTCAGCACCAGAAAATTCGAGACTAAAAGACATTGTAAATTCGATAAAAAATAGTAAACGACCTCGGATCGAAAAACTTTCTTCACGAAAATTGCTCGTCTCGATGAGATCTACAACTTTTATGAAGACATCAACGCCAAAATCGGTCAAATGTAAAAAGTGAATTTTTGGGGTATCCTATGTACATAGAATACCTTGATTTTTGGGTTTTATAATTTTTATGTCATTTTTAAACAAGATAAAAATCCGGAAAAATATGGAAAAATCAAAGATAAATAAAAGACACTTAATTCTATTTTTTTTGGATTTTTATTGATTAAGAAAATATATACATAAAATACAAGGTCAAAAACCGTGAAAATATATAATGTACAAAAGAGGCCCAAAACCCAACTTTCACATATGAGCTCCGATTCACTTGAACTTGGTCTTGTTTTGAAGGTAATTGAATGCACAGTAGTTCAAAAGTGAGTAGGATTCAATCGGTCACTGGATGTGGGAGATATGTGGCTTTTAGTCCGAAAATCCTGAAATTAGGGTTTGAGTTTTTGGTCCACTTATTTGGGTTAGTTATTTTTTTATATTTTTCTTTTATTCTTGTTAGTGATATGTACACAATGGAAGTGATTTTGAGTCATTCGGAGTTAGCATGAATGTGTTAAAAATCCGGGAAGTTAGGCTTATTTACAGGTCATTTTGGCTTGGATTTTTGGCTTCTTATTTTATGCAGATTTTTGTGCTAAAATGCAATTCTTATGGAAACATGCATGAATGCTAATTATGCAAAATAGATGCAAGAATGCTGTTGATTTTAAGGGATTTGAGCTTAATAAATGAGATTTAGAGTGATGAATATGAGATTCATCATCCCCCTATACTTAAACCATGCTCGTCCCTGAGCATAAAAAGAAATGCCATGAGGTGAAATGAGATTGGGTTCCATACCAAGACCATGAGTTGAAGGTGAAAGTAAGCCTAAACTCAACCTTTGGATTATTTGTGTGTCGGAACTTCTGTGAGACTTAGAATTTTAAAATCAACAGCCCTCAAGTTCTACACATCATTGCTACAGTTTCGGCTCAGAAGTCATCTTAGATCAATCATCTTCCCAAAGTATACTCTTTGAACATTGAATAACCGACTCTTGTGTGTGAAATATTTTAGCTCTTCCCACCCAGCATGCCGGACTACTGCACAAGCCTCCTCTCCAATAACTCGTCCTCGGGGAGTCATGTATTTCCTTCTAAGGTCTGTCGCGCTGTGTTCACAATCGAATTTGGGGAAGAAGATAGAAGAATGAGAAAAGAACTGGAGGGTGGCCAGTGTAGTCACCTCTCCTTGTGAAGATGGCCAGTGTAGCCGAGTCTCCACCAAGATCTGCAGGTTTCTGGAAGCTTGGACCTTTTTGGTCAGATTTTATTTGGTAGTTGCTTCTTTGTATTTGGAATTTTTGGTGGTTCTGCTTGGATCTTGTTGTGCCCCTACGGATATAGCATCTTTTTTTCCGTACATTTTTTGGGGTCTTAGAAAAAATTGTTCCCAGCCGTCCATCCCTTTTCCGAAGCTTTATTTCAACCCGTACTCCGGTCTTTAGATTTCCACGCTACCAGAAAAGAAACTTACATAGTCTTCCGACATATGTTTGAGTTGAGCTAAGTGCATAGTGCGAGAGTACAAATTAATTCCCTATTCCAGAGTTGTACCCAGAATGAAGAGACCAGGTTAGACACTAAGAGTCAAACGCTGTACATTGTCATGTGGAACTCAAAGAATTAAGTCAAAGACCTGAAGACTCTAAAATCCTATTTCTCGGTGAAGTTCCTCTGAAAATTAGGTGGATTAAGGTTAAGTCCAGACCACTCTCGGTTTCGGCTCATAACTCGGTTCAGAACCCAAAGACTTTTCACATATGCAAATGCGATGCTTGATGAAATGCGAGTGTGTGAAATGCAGACACAAAATTTTTTTTTGATGCAAAGGATTTTTGTTGTTTGTTTGTTTGTTTTATTTTTTTATGAAAAAAAAAAAGAATAAGAAGCCATTTTTTTTCAAAGATTTTGGGTGTAGTCAGTGTTAGTGGAAAAAACATTTTTTTTCATCATTTTTTTTCTTTTTTTTTTGTTTTTTTTAAGAAAAACCCACCCCGTAAATACATATAGACTTACACGAAAGTACGAGGTATGGCTAAAATATATACATAGTATATATACAGACCCCCTATACTTAGCGAGTGCTGTGTCCTCAGAGCACAAGAAGCGTAAAGAAGACATAGCCCGGGCTAAGCGTAAGAGAGTGAAAAAGAAGAAGGAAAGGATTTACAAAAATCGCCCCCCTATACTTAGACCGTGAATAGTCCAAGTATAGAAGAAGAGCGGAAAAGAAACGAAAAAGAAGTGGTCAGGGTATGTGAATGAGGAGGGTATATACAGATGGGTGGCGGTTCCCCCTATACTTAGGCTTTGGCAGCCTAGGTATAGAAGAAGGATGGATATGGAGTGAGCGAGATATCGGAATGTGATGAGGAAAATGGTATATACAGATGGCATCAGTCCCCCCCTATACTTAGGCCTTGGCCTAAGTAGAGGAAGAAGCTGTACAAGGAGACCGATGTGGTCGGGAGGGAGGGTGGGTAGCCGATGATTAAGGCGGTTTACGGCTGATCTTCTTGTGAGCCTGCGGTGGGAGATCGTAATGATGAGTCGGAGGTGAGGCATATGATTCCCAACTATTATCAGTGTCATCCTCAGAAATATCATGATGGATAGTGGACGAAGTGTTTGAGTCGGATGAAAGATATCCATCATCAGAGTTATCCTCAGAGGAATAGTATTTGAAAGTGGACATACTCCAGATGTTCATGTATTTTTGTTTCTTCAATTGTTTCCTCAAAATTTGTTCCTTTTTAAGATCAATCAGTTTGTCCTCCGATGAATATTCAGATGCTCCAGTCTCAGTCAGCTCATAAGAAATAATTCCAGTGTACTTGTGAAATGTAGGAGCATCGGCTTTGGATGAGTAATAATTAGGAACGGGAGTTGTCCAACGAGAATCAAATTTTGGATCCTTGTGAAGATATGGCTTTAGAGATGCCGAACAGACTTCACTCATGTAGACTACCTTTTCCGGACCTGATGAGGGATCATCAACCGATTCCTCTTCCGAAAGATCAAAGGTGACTTTCTTTTTCTTGTTTCGTGAAGATGTCGGTTCACTTGAGTATCCAGATGAATAGCCATTAAAATTCTTCTCCTTGGTCGGTGTTCGGGCTACGTGTTCGTTCTTTGTTTCCTGAATGTTGGTGCACTCTTGATTTGGGAGGATTTGGTCAAGATAATCAGAGTATGTTGCTCCAGGGTGCGACCATGCAAATGTCTCAGGATCGTAGTAGAAAGCTGCGGGAATTGAGATATCGGGGAGAGTCTCTAAACCAATAGTCTCATTAACAAACGCAATCTCAGGTGTAGCAGTGGGGTAGGGCTCTTCTACCGTTTTATGGTTGCGATTGTTGGGGACTTCGTGGGTTTCCTCAGAAAATCGTGGTTCCTCAAAGATTGTATCAGATCGTAGTGATTCTAATGCCGTAAAATTTATTTCCCGAGTCTCACAATCGATACTCGCCTTGGCCAATGCCAAGAATGGTTTTCCGAGAATGATTGGAGACTGGGTGAATTCTCCTTGATGCTCAATATCAATAATCGTGAATTCTACCTTGAGCGGAGCACCTTGGAATTTCATGATGACAGAAATGGTTCCTCTCGGCCTTTTTATTGATCGGTCCGCTAATTGTACAATCTCTCGTATCTTCCGAATCGGTCCGAGTTTGAGTTCCTGAAATACAGAGGTCGGGAGGATATTGATCGGTGAATCGTCATCAATACGAGCATGTGTGAAAATTGTGTCTTTGATTCCACAGTCAAATCTGGGTAACCGTTTCACTATGCGGCTCTTGGTTTTTCTCCTCAACACCAAGGAGGAGGCCATTGACAAGATATGTCTTTCAGTTTTTGTTCTAATCCTTCCTGACTTTTTGACGATTAATCTGTCCATTAGAAATTTCTTAAGGTCGGGGAAGTGTTCAATGGCCTTTATAATGGGAAGTTCAAAAATCAAGTATTTTTCCAGTGCTTCCCGTAAAGCAGGATCCAAATTCCTCAGATCTTCTTCAGATTCAATTTTTATGAGATTTTCTGGAGTTTCAAATTTTTTTGTATTTTCTGTGTGGTGTGGCGATGTGGTGTCTTCCTTAAATGAGAAGGGGCCTTGATGTTCAGGGTATGGATCAGAGGCATAGTCATTCCTAGGGGAATAATGAGCAGAAGTTTTGATATTAGAGTCATCCCTAGGTCTTTGAATATCCTCAAAATTTTCATCATGGAATCCAATCATTTCCTCATTTGGTTTAACACCCGATCCACCATAGAATGAGATTACTCGGTCGGCAAATTTTTGAAATCTATCCTCCATCAATTCAAATCTTGTTTTTATCCTCGAAACATTATCCTCACAATTTTGTTCATGATCAACCACAGGAGCACTCGGATTTTGTTCAATAATTTCGTCTTCCATTTTTCTGTACATGCGAAGAGGAGAATTTCTTGGGATATCCATTATATGATCATTTCTTGAAAATTTCTCCTCAAAATTTATGGAAGGAGGCAGCTCATATGGTACAGGCATGTGTATTTGATCTGAGTGGAGTTCAATCCTTTGATCATGATTAGTCAGATCTTGGTATTGTGGAGTCAGCATACAGGGTTTATATGTGTCTAGGAGTTCAGTCCAGTCCTCTGTATGAGTATCATGTCTGACAAGGGGTCTGTCATGGTCAATCCAACGATGATGATCATTAAGCGCATGTCTTTCCATCTGGGTTTGGGTTCTCTGCCAATCATGGGATTTAAAGAGATTTTGATCTTGAAATGTTTCATTGGCGAGAGAGTGAGAATGAGACGGTTCAGTCCAAGATGGTGTGGTTGGATGATTTGAGAAAGGATTTAATGAGGTTGAAGTCATTTGCGGTTGAAAGCTTCCCGCAAATGTTGGAGGATTAAACGAAGAGGAAGCAGTGGATTTGGGCCAAACCGACATAGATTTGTTTTCATAATGGTGTTCGGTCATTTTTGAAGGAGTTGAGAGAAATGATGGGTTGGATCTAAAATTTGGAAAAATTTCCATGATGAGATTAAAATCAAGAGATGAGAGAGATGATTGTATGGGACAGAAAATTTATCAAATGTGCGGCTATTGATCTTCGATATCGGTTCACGCACACCAATACAAACACAAATCAACCCTGGGTTCACCAACTCACACAATGAAGCCGTAAGATTTCGGCTATTATCTTTTCAATTTTAGTTGGTGATAATTCAATCTTGGCAAAAATTTAACGAGCTGAGATTTTGGATTTGGGCTCTATCCTTAAGTGTCGTCTCTCGCTCACTCAAAAAATTAAAATCATCCAAGGTCGGGGTTGCTCTCCCGCAAAAATTCTTGATTTTATGAGTTATTTGAGATCAGATATATTTAGCAGTCCCGATTTTAATGAGGTGATCACTGAAAAATTAGATGAGCACAAATACACGTCTACCGTCCAGTCCCAATTTCCTTTAAAGTTATATTATAAAACAAGAGAGAGGAGTTCGGGAAAAGCCGATGCACGCGGAAAACTATGATGAATGCTCAGTGAGAAGACTTACAGTGAATCCTCGCAATCTCCATATGGGATGCTAGACAGAAATTAAAAATTATTCTAAATGAAATGCAAGCCGATGGAAAAACCGCACCTAAGCAGAAAGTTCTATTAGCGGGAAGAATTGATTTAAATTTGGCTAAGTTGAACGATCTACGTACGTCTCAATTAAAGTGCAGTGTGGCTTAAGATCCTACGAGCACAAGCAAAAATATAAATGCTCTGAGAGCCGTATGTGCAGGTCTATCCTAATCGCCACTCAAGTCGGGCCCCACCCTCGCCGGAGAGTGAAACAGGCCACGACACACCACAGAATAAAGTTTAGAGGTCTTTCTACACACGCGAGAGTCCAAACGGACACCGCTGTAAAATTTGCAGAAATTAAAAGTGCAGAAATTAAAAACCTAGACTCTACTCTCTCTCACGACTCGACTCGATCTTAAATTAATTGCGGCTTTTGGTGAAGTTGCGTCGGTTATTGAAAACCGCTCCACGTACAAGGTACCTCGCAAAAAAATAAGAGAGAAAATGTAAGAGAGTGACTCAAAAATAATATGAAAAATAAATGCTGAAAATAAATTGCAGAAAAAAAATGGAATTTACAATGAAAAATTCGGGGGTCAGACTACCCGAATGTGAAAAACCGAAAAAAAATTTTTTAGACAAAAATCTAAGCCATTTGCCTCCCCGGCAACGGCGCCATCTGACGGGTCCGGAAATGCTGCTTTTAATAATGTGTTTTTATCGTGTCGTGCGTTGTAGGCGGCAATCGGAAACGGTCAAGAAAATACCACAAATGATTTTCAATTTTTAATCTCGTGGTTTTATGTTTATTTTACTTGGGCAAGTCCCAAGGTCGATCACAAGGAGACAAAGGAACAACCTAGAATTAAGTCTATCAAAGTTCGTGTTCGGTTTTCGAGGCGGTTTTTTTTGGAATTTTAAATGCAATATAGGGTGCAATATGCAAATTTGGCCTTATTTTAGGGACTAAAATGTAAATTACGTTCAAATAATGTCCGAAAAATATGAAAATTGGCCACAATGTAGATTATGATGAAATGGATGTACTGCAATTTTTTTGGAATTTTTGGATGCAATATGAATTTTTTATGAATTTTTACATGCAAAAAAAATGATTTTCAATATTTAATTTTAATAAATATCAAACCTACTTATTTTCAAGGATCAAAATTATCTGAGACCTATCACTAGGTAACGGATCGCAGAAAAATCCTAAACCTCGAAAATGTGGGATTTAATGTCTATTAAAAATTAAATACTAAAATGTGCAAAATGATTTTTACGGGACAAAATATGCATGCAAATGCAAATCTTTTTGGGCACAATGTTAAGAATAATTAACTCTACAAGATGTAATTTTTCGGGGATTTTTAGAGTCACGGTTAATCAACTATCAATTTTAGAGCAAGAGATGGGTAAAATATGTAATTTTCCACAAAATCATTATTTATTAATTAACCGTTCGTCACAAAAATATGCACAACATGTCAAATCGTAGAGAATTAATTAACCAACATCATGCTATTTTTGGATTAATAAAATAATGTAGAGAGAAGGTTCAAAACTAAGGGGAAACACGGGGGTACAGATGCAAATATAAATGAATAAATAAAACTGCAGTTGGGGGGTATCTATGTAATTACCGATACTGGAGGGGCGATTCTGCAAAATTTCCAGTAGGCACGTGCTAGGCACGTGCCTCTGGATGGCAGGGGCTGGAGCGCAATATGGAGCTGCGGTAGGGGGTCCTTGCAAATTGCCCACGGGCACGTGAGGAACACGTGACCCGTGGGTAGCTTGCTGGTGAAGTTCCCTCCGAACGCACGTGCCTCGCACGTGCGTGGAGGGCCTCGGGCTTCGAGCCCGGCGGAGAGGCGTGGGGCGGCGTGGACTCGGCGGTGCTGTCGAGGCGAGGCGGAGCTGTGGGGCCGCGGGCTGACGAAGTGGGATCACGGAGGAGTCACCGTGAGTGGTCGATACACGTCGTGGCCGTCGATGGCGCAGCAGCTGCGAGGCAGAGTAGGAGGCTGGTGGCGTCGTCGAGGTGGGGGCTGTAGCGGCGGAGCTCGCTGGTGGCGTAGGATGCCCAGGCAGAGGTGGAGCGGGGCCTGGAGACTACGATGTCGGAGGCGGTGAAGGGCCGGCGAAGAAGATGAAGCGGAGTAATGGAGTCGCGGCGGTGATTGTCGGAGACGAAGGCGTTGCGGAGTTGATGACGTAACGTTTGGAGGCGGTGGCTCAACGGCGTCGGCCGGAGCTGGAGCAGCTGGCGTGGTGCTGCGACGGGCCCCTTGGTGGCTCGGATCTCGTCGAGGAGGGTGGTGCTCGGGCTGTCACCACCGAGCCCCCCCCTTCACTGTGCAGTCGACGGATCCATTCGAAGGAAGCGGCGGAGGGTCTTAAATAGGAGGAGAGATCTTTGGCCGGAGATGGAAGTTAATCGGGGGGGATTAGTTTCGAGATCTGAGATTGCATTTGACGGCGAAATCGAGGGATTGGATGGAGGCGGCGCGAGATCGAAGGGGGATTCGATCGGTTGGAGAATCTCGCGGGATTCGACGGGGAAGGAGATCGCCGGCGAGATTCGCGGGGCGGCGGTAATTGGGAAAGGAGAGGGGCGGAGGAAGGAGACGCACAGCGGCCGTCCGATCGGCCGAGATCGGACGACCGTGATCAAGCCACGTGGCACAGCGAGAAGGGGCTGGGGCGAGCGCACGTGCAGTGTGCGTGCGGATGCCGCACGTGCGCTGCACGTGAGCTATGTATTTATTATATTTTTTTAATTTTTTTATTTATTTTTTATTATTATTTTTTTAATTAAAAATGATATAATAATGCCAAAAATGACTGACACGTGGCGGCACCAGGTGCTGCCACGTGTCAGCACCAGAAAATTCGAGACTAAAAGACATTGTAAATTCGATAAAAAATAGTAAACGACCTCGGATCGAAAAACGTTCTTCACGAAAAACGAGATCTACAACTTTTATGAAGACATCAACGCCAAAATCGGTCAAATGTAAAAAGTGAATTTTTGGGGTATCCTATGTACATAGAATACCTTGATTTTTGGGTTTTATAATTTTTATGTCATTTTTAAACAAGATAAAAATCCGGAAAAATATGGAAAAATCAAAGATAAATAAAAGACACTTAATTCTATTTTTTTTGGATTTTTATTGATTAAGAAAATATATACATAAAATACAAGGTCAAAAACCGTGAAAATATACAATGTACAAAAGAGGCCCAAAACCCAACTTTCACATATGAGCTCCGATTCACTTGAACTTGGTCTTGTTTTGAAGGTAATTGAATGCACAGTAGTTCAAAAGTGAGTAGGATTCAATCGGTCACTGGATGTGGGAGATATGTGGCTTTTAGTCCGAAAATCCTGAAATTAGGGTTTGAGTTTTTGGTCCACTTATTTGGGTTAGTTATTTTTTTTATATTTTTTTTTATTCTTGTTAGTGATATGTACACAGTGGAAGTGATTTTGAGTCATTCGGAGTTAGCATGAATGTGTTAAAAATCCGGGAAGTTAGGCTTATTTACAGGTCATTTTGGCTTGGATTTTTGGCTTCTTATTTTATGCAGATTTTTGTGCTAAAATGCAATTCTTATGGAAACATGCATGAATGCTAATTATGCAAAATAGATGCAAGAATGCTGTTGATTTTAAGGGATTTGAGCTTAATAAATGAGATTTAGAGTGATGAATATGAGATTCATCACCTATACCACCACCGCCGCCACCACCACTAGCAACAATTATTTATCCTCAGGTCTATCAGCGTCGACCCTCTGCTCATGTGCCTCCTCCATCATCCAGCACGCCCGAGGTATGTAATGAACATTTGAGAACTAATAATGGCATGGGTGATTTGCATGCACAGACAGATGTATAGGGTACGGATGATACTACCACTACTCCAGTTGATGATCTCGATCTTCCTATTGCCCATAGAAGGCAAAAGCGTGCGCGGACAATGAATACCAAATATGGGATGGACTTTGCATCACAGGCCTGTTTGGAGCGGTTGTCCCCGGAGTTTCGCTAGTTCGTCCTTGGGTTATCAGCAGTGGAAATCCCAAGGTCATATCAGCAGGCACTACAGAGCAGTCCATGGCGTTTGGCTATGGAAGAGGAGATGGCGGCGTTGCAGTCACGTGGAACGTGGAGTGTTGTGCATCCACCACCATGAGCGTCCATAGTAGGCAGCAAATGGATCTTTAATGTTAAGCATCGGTCTGATGGTACAATTGATCGATACAAAGCCAGGCTGGTTGCTCGTGGGTTCACCCAAACGTATGGGGTGGACTATCAGGAGACGTTTTCTCCAGTCGCACGTCATTCTACCTTACGGATTCTTATTGCAGTTGCTGTTGTCCGTGACTGGCCCCTTTTTCAGCTGGATGCCAAAAATGCTTTCTTGTATGGTGACTTGGAGGAAGAGGTTTATATGCAGCAGCCACCTGGGTTTGCTGCTGAGGGGGAGTCCAATATGGTGTGCCGTCTTCATAAGGCCATCTATGGCTTGAAGCAGAGTCCCCGGGCTTGGTTTCAGAAGCTCTCAGAGTTGATTAAACAAAAGGGCTTTGCCAGATCTACAGCAGACCATACTCTCTTTGTAAAGAGAGACCAGCGAGGTGTGGTAATCATCTTAGTGTACGTTGATGATATTGTTATCACTGGCAGTGATGAACAAGGTATTCAAGCAGCTAAGGTTTTTCTTAGCGAGCAGTTTGTTACGAAGGATCTGGGTACACTTCGTTATTTTTTGGGATTGGAGTTTGCGCGAAATGGGCAAGGCATGGTAATGACGCAAAGGAAGTATGTTACCTATTTGCTATCTGAGACAGGTATGGCAGAATGTAGACCAGCTACTACTCCTATGGATCCTAATGTTAAACTTTATGATGATGGCTCTGATGAGGTGGACAAGAGACGATATAGAGAACTTGTGGGGAAGTTGTTGTATGTTACTATTACCCGGCTGGATATATCCTTTGCGGTTAGTAGGGTAAGTCAATTCATGGAGCAACCCAGGCAGGCTCACATGAATGCTGTGTATATGATTCTGAGATATCTGAAGTCTTCCCCAGCTGCTGGTCTTCTGTTTAGAAAAGATACCTCTATATCCGTCATAGGTTGTGCTGACGCAGACTATGTTGGGTGCCCTAATGATAGAAAGTCCACTTCGGGATTTATTTTATTTGTCGGTAGCACACCAGTAGCTTGGAAGAGTAAGAAACAAACTGTCGTGGCTCGATCCAGTGCAGAGTCAGAATATAGGGCAATGGCCCAAGGTAGTGCTGAGATGATGTGGGTTAAATCAGTTCTGACTGATTTAACTATTGAAGTACCTCTTCCTATGCATCTTAAATGTGATAATCAGGCAGCCTTATTTATTGCCAATAATCCAGCCTTTCACGAGAGGACAAAGCACATTAAAGTAGATTGTCATTATACAAGGGACTTGATTCAAAAAGGAATAATTTCTACTTCTTATGTATCATCAGGGGAGCAGATAGCAGACATGTTCACCAAGGCTCTTGCTAGGGGCCCTTTTCATCACTGTTGTTCCAAGCTGAGCATGTTAGATATATATGCTCCAGCTTGAGGGGGAGTGTTAGAGTAATTTTGCTATTTAGTAATTATTTGTCCCATCTCATGTAATTTATCCATAGAGCTTTTCTCCTATATAAGAGAGCTCTAGGGTTTAATGGAAATTATCTTGCTCATTCCCTTTCAACAACCTCAATCCAGTCCAACAATAATTGGTAAACACAACCGGGGTTTTATTGTGCAATACAATATAATAATAACTGCAAGCATTGATGCCTTGTGAACTATGCCCAGCTTGCACTTACTCATCATCGCCCTCGCTCGAACGCGATTCGAGTCCTTCCAGACCCTCCTCCCTTGTAGTCATCTCTCATCGATGCTCCTCCGCTGGCCTTCATGGTTCCACCGCTCCCGATCTTATCGATTTCCTTCTTCCCTTTCTTCACCTTCGTCAAGAACTGATCCAAACCAAATGGATCGCTCTCTTCCTGTTGTTTTGCAAACTCAATAGAGCCCTCCCTGAGTAGAAAGCATATTTTGAGCAGTAAAGAGACCCTTATCGTAAATGTTGTACTGGTCATCAGGGCTTATATTTGATAAATTTCGATTCAGAAGACTGTGTTGGAACATTCTTTGGCTGGGCAACACTCAACCTTGTGTTGATTATCTTCTCCAAAGCTGCCTTTGTCCTCTGTGTTGTTTCTTCAATCTCTCTCTCTCTCTCCTTTTCCCCATCATCCTCTTTGTTTTCTTCAGAAACTATCTGTTAATATGACTTGAATCCTAACTACTTGTTGGACTGCTGATGTGACTGATATGTGTCATGCCTTCTGATTAGCTGAGAGCTGTTGCGTCAAGATTGCTGACATGTCTGATCTGTGTCATGTATTCTGATTGGTTGAGAGTTGTTGGGTCAGGATTGCTGACATGTCTGATCTATGTACTGCCTTCTGATTGGCTGAGAGTTGTTGGGCCAGGATTGCTGACATGTCTGATCTGTGTCCTACCTTCTGATTGACTGAGAGCTGTTACGATGGATTCCTGAATACAAATGGTATTCTTCTATTGTAGTATAAAAGTGGCCTTAGGGTTATCAGATACTGCAATCCTCATTCTGATCATGTTTCTCATCCCATATATGTACATTCTCAGTATCCTCTGTATTACCTTTTTTCTCCATATAGTGAAATCGATCGTCGCCGCCCAAGGATGTAGCCCATTCACATGTGAACCTTGTAAATCTTTGTGTTCGCGTCTTCCTTGTTTGATCGTGTTTGTGCGTGTTTTCTTCCGCGATTCGCAATAAACTGAAATCTGAGCTTCGAGTTCCGTCAGGATCATCCAGTAAGATGACATTGCACAATCTGAAGATCGATAAGTTAACACGGAAGAATGGATTCAGTATATGGCAGATCAAGATTCATGATGGAGTCACGAGGACAGTGACAGAAGTACGCCGTGTTCCTGATCTGAGGAAGAACATGATATCTCTTGGAGTCTTGGATTCTAAAGGATATAGGTAAGGCTAATTCTGCTAGTGGAGAATTCAACTCATGGTGGAGTATAGTAGTAGTTAATTCTGCTATATGAGAATTCAACCCCGGTGAAGTCTAGCAGTGGTTAGAGATAGGCATTGGGTTGGGCCGGGCCGGCCCGGCCCAAAAAGCCCGGCCCAGCCCAAGCCCAAAAGAGGATTGGGCCGGGCCTGGGCCTAAAATGTCGGCCCAAAAATACTTTGGGTCGGGCTCGGGCTTGGCTCGGACCAACCCGACCCGGCCCAAGGCCCAGCCCATTCGAGGGACCGAGGAATGGTTTGAAGTTGGCCTGAGGGTAAAGCCCAAGACCCAGCCCGAACATGGGCATGGGCCTTAGACAAGCTGATTTGCTTACAAGGTATATTGTATATGATTGTTGAAGTATCGATATGGCTACTGTTTAGCCATTGATTCTCATTGGAATATTACTATTGTTTAGCCATTGTTATAGATTCAAGATATGTGCAAACTTAGTTGTTTCTGTGGGCATCTTAGATTCTTATGCATGGTTTATAAGCTGCTTTAATGTGGACATTCTTATGATTGTAATTTCTTTTTTTGCACTTGATTTAGGGATGCGTAATCCTTCTCTTTAATGTTTAGCATGATCCATCATTTCCATATTTCTCGTATTGAGGTTTTCATGATCAAGAAACAAACCAAGGCTTGGGTCGGGCCTGGGCTTGGGCCAAACAACACCAAAATTTGCGGGCCTAAGCCCGGCCCAAGGCCCAAAATATTTAGATGGGCTTGGGCCTGGGCCCTTCAGGGCCCGGCCTAGCCTGACCCATGCCCATCCCTAGCAGTGGTTAATTCTGCTAGTGGAGAATTCAACTCATGGTGGAGTAATAGTAATTGTTCATTATGCTATATGAGGATTCAATTAAAGGTGGAGAATGTTGATATGACTTGAATCCTAACCACTTGTTGGGCTGCTGATGTGACTGATCTGTGTCCTACCTTCTGATTGGCTGAGAGCTGTTGGGTCAAGATTGCTGACATGTCTGATGTGTGTCCTGTCTTCTGATTGGTTGAGAGCTGTTGGTCCAGGATTGCTGACATGTCTGATCTGTGTATTGCCTTTTGATTGACTGAGAGCTGTTGGGCCAGGATTGCTGACATGTCTGATCTGTGTCCTGCCTTCTGATTGGCTGAGAGCTGTTGGGATGGATTCCTGAATACAATTGGTATTCTTTTGTTGTAGTATAAAAGGGGTCTTAGGGCTATCAGATAGTGCAATCCTCATTTTGATCTTGTTTCTCATCCCATATCTGTACCTTCTCAGTATCATCTGTATTACCTTTTTCTCCATATAGTGAAACCGATCATCGCCGCCCAATGATGTAGCCCGTTCACGGGTGAACCTTGTAAATCATTGTGTTTGCGTCTGGCTTGTTTGATCGTATTTGTGCGTGTTTGCTTCTGTGATTCACAACACTATCTTTGGGACAAGATCCTTGTGTTGGGAGTAGACAATTTTTTTCGAGTTCTCATTCTGTTTGACAATTGCATCAAAAGCAACCTTGTCTTGAGAATCGACAGCAAGGGGGAGAATTTTGGAACTTGGCTTCTTATCCTTCCTGCCCATGCCAAGAGGATACTGTGCAACATGGATCTCAGGAAAGGCACCACCATCACCAAAATCTTCAGGTTTACGAGGAACGAAGCCTGATCGCTTCCCATATGGAGGTGCAGGGTTTACTTTGACCAATGCAGAGGAGCCACTGTTATCAGACACAGAACTGAACCTCTCCTTAAACCATGGGTCCTTTGAATGATCATATAAGGAGGAGGTGGAAGACTTTACAGGTGGTAAGATATCCTTGAGAGCTGCCATGAACAGAAATTAAATCCTGCAAGAAAAGTGCATATATAAAAAACATGTTATTCATGCAGTTGCTTAGGAGATACGCCAGATTTCAACAAGTGGGCAGAAAACTTCTAATATTACATAAATTTTTTAGAAAAGTTGGCAAATTTCCAATTTGAGAAAGAAAATATGTGAGAATAGATAAGATAGTCTACAGTTAAAGAATCAACAGAAATTCCCACCATGGCAACTCGATAAAAAATTGCAGTGACCAACATCATAATCATAACCAGGTGACTCCACACTCAATCTAACACATAAAAATGGCATTTAAAATTAGAATGCCGTATAGCAAATTAAGGTGTGTGTAGCATGTACAACTAACCAGTTGCGATGCAAAAGGACATGGATATATCCGTATCAAATCCATCGTCATATCCATTCTATGCATATTTTGACATCGGTATTCGTATCCGTTTTGAAATGAATACACATATGTATCATGTTGATATCTACAAACATCTGGTATTTGTATATCCGTTTTCGTATATAAACATATTTTTATATTTATTTTTGACCATATATAACATAATTTTATACATTCTTTCACCATATTCGGTATAATAATTATGATGAGCATATTTAGTAATATTTAGATCATGTCTATTCCATCCAATACATGTATATTTAAGCTAATATATAGAGTATTTCTTATAATATCGTATGCGATCGATATTCATTTTACAACCTTATCCGCTTTTTAAGTATATAGTAACATAGTTTTCATATCCATCAATATATGTATCCACATCGTATTCGTATTTAAAAATGGATAAAGATATGGTAACACATATCCTTATCAGTATCTGTGCATCCCTAACAACCAGCTCAGAATCTTAAAAATCATCTTACCCATCAGGAGTCAGGACACAAGAGGATAAGCAAGTTTTTTTTATGAAAAAAAGATGCTAAAAATAAAGCTGATCCTAGTTTTATAAGGAGAGAAATGAAGCGTCACAACCATGACAAGATTGCATTCCAGACAACACAACTGCACATGGGTGCCATTCATTTTCACCAGTAACCAGACAATTTGGAACAATTAAAAAGAAAGTTGGGAAAAATAACTCTAAAATAATATAAAGCCCAGAAAACAGCTATGCTTGAATATAACAAGGTCTCTTCGCTCTAAACTTACTTGGAAGGAAAACCTTATAGCAACTATTAAAAAAATAAGAAATGAACTGCAGTTCTCAGTGAAACAAAATTGTATGGATGCAGAAAATGCTAGTGCAATAAGGGATTTACTACTTGAAATTTGTATATTTTTCCTTTTCGATCCACTAAACAGTCCATGAATACAATGATGAGCAAAAAAATGTATGACCAACTGTGTCAATCTTTTTCCAAAATCAGTACAACTAGAGGAAATAAAACATTGTTTACCTAGCACAGGACTGGCTCAAATATTAAATGCATGAGCTAGCAGCCATCAAGGGTTACTTCGGATAGAGAACCGGATTTATCTGTTTGGAAAGTTGTGGATAAATGACGGGATAATTATGGAATTAAATTTTTTTAGATGAAACAAGATATTTAATGCAGGGATTAGCTGCAGAACAACTTAAATGTTAATTATGAGTTGCATACAATTTTGAAGTTAGCGTTACATGGACGTAACCTCACGATATATAGACAGTTCTGGTTTAAATTGCAGATGTTATATTCATGGACTCTGACGTTCTATTTACTTTGACTTCAAAAATATTTAAAGTGGCTTTCATGTTTATCATATGGTTGCTTAGGCAGTGATCCATGGACCGTTGTCATGTCAATGATGTATGATGGAGTGTCTGCAGGAAGGAAAAGTTGTATTATGTAGTGTCAGCTTCTGTTAGTGTAGTCATTCCATAATACAAGTGCATAGCATCATCCAAAGGCTTTCCTTTCTCCTTCAAACATGCATAGTGGCAGATATTTCACCATTGTTTCTTTGCAGTTAAGGGTGACATGTTTCTGGGTGCAATGGCTGGTATACTCCGATTTTAAAAAACCCTCATTTAGTTATCACCCACAACCCAGATGGTTCCCACGTTTGTATGGCATGCAATTATTTCAAATGGTCTCTACAGTGCTTATAAAAGCTCTGCTGGTAATAAAGGATTTAATATTTCAGCTAATATTTCATCTCATGATGATGGACTTAGGTAAAGGATGTACAATCTGCTTTACCAATAATGTAAAGGGTTTTTATCAGTTGTGCCCTTATGAGGTATCGCAATCTCAGTTATGCCCCTATCTTTTTGGTAATATCAGTTGTACCCCTCACTTCTTTTTTCGTTATCACTTATGCCCTTCCGTCAGATTGACCGTCAAAAAATTAAAATAACCATGATTTATTCAAGCAATGGTGTGGTTAAAAAGGGTATTATGGTCAGAATAAAATCAGGGGTCGCTCTGGGGAGGATGGAGCAGAGCATGGTGTTGGAGAGGTTCGGCCGGGGAAGAGGGGCGGAGGAGGAGCTCAGGGCGGAGCTCGAAGCTGGAAGGGGCCGAGTCAGGTAGGAGGGGTGGGTTGGGGAGGAGGGGCACGTGCACGTGGAAGGCTATCGCTGGAGGGTAGAACCTGCGTGCGGGGCGGCTGACGACCGCTCGTAGGAGGTAAGGAGCAGGTGGAGGGCACCGCGAGTGGCACGCCTGGGGCTAATGGAGAACCGTGGGCGGAGTTGTGCGTGGCTGTGGAGGGGGAGGCCCAGGGGGCAGGGCGGCGGGGAGCAGGGGGAGGTGCGGGGCAGGGGGAGGGGGAGGCCCAGGGGGCGAGGCAGCGGAGAGCAGGGGGAGGTGCGGGGCAGGGGGAGACCCAGGGGGAGGCACAGGGCAGGGGGAGGGGGAGGCCCAGGAGGAGGCGCAGGGCAGGGGGAGGGGGAGGCCCAGGGGGCGGGGGCGGCGGGGAGCAGGGGAGCCATGGAGGAGCCGAGGCAGAGGTGCGAGGGCCAGGGAGGAGCTCGGGGTGGAGAGATGGGCTGAGGGCGGTCGGGAGGAGCCGCTGGAGGAGCAGGTGGCTGGGAGAAGAAAGAGAAGGGGGAGGAAGAGGATGGGGGAGGAAGAAGAAGAAGAGTTGGACATTTCAGTCTATTTTTTTCAATTAATTCCACTTGTGTCCTTGAAGTTAACGTCCATTTGTATTATGGATAGACGGAAACTAACCTGAGGGGTACAAGTGATAGAATGGGAAGAAATGAGGGGCACAACTGATATTACCAAAAAATAGGGGCATAACTTAAATTGCGATATCTCAAAGAGGCACAACTGATAAAAACCCTAATGTAAACTCATTCTGGAGGCTCCCCAGCTGACCGGATTTCCATTTACAGACATCCAATCTGCCAATGCATTCAATGCAATGTAGAAAATGAAAGCATTTCGATTTAAGTGACGAGGATGCAGCAAGCATCAGAGACTATTTTTGCATGTATTTACTATTGGAATTAATTTTTTTGGGATAGTTTGATGCAATTTGATGGTCAATATCAAGTTGTATTAATGTATCTCAATTTCTGGAATTCAATGTTTCAACCCTGTGGGGTGCTGTTTAGTCCCACATCGTGGAGAGATAAAACTGGTACTTGGTTTTTATGTGGGTAAGTCCTGAGACTAGTCTGGAAACAGACTAGAGAGGACTTTAGACCACAACACACGCACGCGCGCCGCAGCTGCGGCTGCAGCGAGGCTAGGCGTGGCAAAGACCGAGTCAGTTTTGTAACTGCGCGTTTGAATTCTAAGGGTTACGTCCCTTTATCCTCTCATGAAGTGTAACCACCCGTACGTCTTTAAGTCTCTCTTAAAGACATGGGCGTGGGTTACGAACATATCAATCCTCAAATTCTCAGAGCCTCTTCTCTCTCGAGTACTCTCATTTTCCTCTCCTTTTTCGATCTCGGGCTTCGTCTACGGAGGTGACTTTCGAGGACGCTCAAGCACAATGCGCACCGTCGATGAGCGTGGACCGTCGGACCTTGGGAGCAGCACGTCAAGGTCCTGTGCGCCGGTAAAGTGGGGGGCGCTGTCTCTCTAAGGGGAGTCCTACGATAGGATGCTTCAGTTGTGATTTCTAACTCTCTTGATTTTTCTTTGTCGCATTGTTTATCGTGATGTTTGTTTCCGGATTTTTACCTTGCTTTAATATGCATATGTTCTTAATACGGATATTTCTCTTATCATTGTTAACGGGGATGCATACATACGTAAATCTGTTCTGGAAATCTGTTGATATTTGGATTTATATATGTATGTTCATGACGGTTATCTCAACAATCTTAGAGAAACAATGTTATAACGTGATAAGAAAAATGTCGGATTTGAGGTTTCGGTCTCGTGTGGATTTCACTGATATGCCAGAGAAATTCGAGGGTCAGAATTTCAAGCATTGGCAACAACGCATGAAAATCTGGCTGACCACGATTGGCCTGATTTCGGTTCTGGAAACCGAGTGTCCTAAGTTATCTGAACAAAATCCGGATCCTGAGGCGGTAAAGATAATGGATGCGTGGAAAGAACATGACCGTATGTGTCATGGGTGCATTCTTACTGCACTATCGAACGTTATGTTCGATGTCTATGACGCATCCACCAAGACCGCTAAGGATTTGTGGGAGGAACTGGATAAAAAATACAACACGGAGGATCTGGGTATTGAAAAATACTCAGTATCCAAGTTCCTGAAATTTCAGATGATTGAGGGCAAATCGGTTTCAGAACAGGCTCATGAGTTTTTGTTATTGCTCCATGGGTTAGACGAGGCAGAAATGAAACTTCCTGAAAAGTTTCAAGTTATGTCAATCATTGAGAAATTCCCCAAGTCCTGGGAAGATTTTGGGATGTCCCTAAAGCACAGGAAGGGGAAAATCTCTCTGGATGATTTGATGGTCTCGATAACTATTGAAGAGGAGAATATGAAACAAAAATCTGTGATGCGTGTAGATGTGAACCCTAAGGTTAATGTGATAACCTCAAAGGCAAACATTGCTAAAGGGAAAAATAAGAAACTGAAAGCCAAGGGAAAAATCCAGAAAAAACCAAAGAACAAACCTTGATGGCAGTGTGGACATGTTGGACACTGGAAGAAGGATTGCCCTTCTCTAAAGACCCAACAAAAGTCTACGGATGTCGTTCCTCAAGCTCTTGTGCTGGCTGAGGGAGGCGGTCATGGTGAGGGGTATGTCTCAGTGAACCCTGAACTCTATTTTGTAAACGAGCCTAATGAGTGGCTTGTTGATTGTCGAGTCCGTTCTCGACGAATGATGGCCGCCGAGTCCCTGCTTAGCCGCTTCTTAGAGTCTGACCCCCACTGGCACTCCTAGCTATTCCAACTAACCCTGCTCAAACTCTTCGAGATCCTTCTTGCTCCAGGTCAATCTGGGGATGTCACGGGACTAGCATCACTCTCCCCTCCCTGTCGAACTATATATTAGGGCTCACAGGGATGCCTTATGATCGCAAATCGAGCGAAGGCTGCTACTTCTCCAGGCCTGTCGACCTCTACCTCCCGCCCCACCAATTCCAGTTCACTCGTCTTGACTGCCTATACTTCCTGAAACCTATCTTTCCTTGCGCTTCGACAACTATTATATATCGTCTTTGATTGGACTATAGTATCCGACTTTCTCTTCGCTTAGATAAGTTTGAGTGTCATCTCCTGAAAGGGAGCGGCTAGGTTGTATTCAAGTATGCCATAAATGAACGAGGAGAGCGTGTCGCAGTGATTAAAAATGCAAAAGTTGTTGCTCGCCAGTGGCAAAACCTTGCAAAGCGATTTTCCCTCGGGAGCTGTGATCAGAAATGGAAAAGTTTCATCGGCAAAACCTTGCAAAGCGACAATAGTGCCTTATTAGGCCGGTCACCTTGCTAACTTGCTCGCGATTATAGGAGCTTAGAGCCCGCGACTCGAGCGAAATCCCCGTTCAGGGGTATTCCGAATGTGTAACTTAGGCAACGAAAGAGGGGCTCGAAATATATAGTTTACCCTCGGAGCGACCTGTTGGTTCACCAAACCCCGACCCAGCGTCACACCTTCTCCAGGTCCGAAGGGACAAACATGTGGTAAAAACATGGACTTGATTGCAGGAGGCTTCCCCGTGACAGCTGTGTTTAAGATTAAAGTATACCTAAGGCAGGAGTGAGTATGTGAGACTTGATCTTCCCGAGTGGTCATCAGTACAAAAATCAGCGCTGTTCTCATCAGTTTCGCATCTTCTCCGGAAAAACAAAGAAATGATTTTCTGCGGATCTATCTTGAAAGGAAAAAGCCTTTTTTGGCTTTCCTAACCTGGTCAGTGCTTTTTCTCCCGGCATCATCGGCTTGACTTGACCATGTGCAAATGTACACATTTGTACTGACAGAACATTCTTTATGTCTTATCAGGCTTCAGCCGGTGGAACAGTAATGATGGGGAACAGATCTGCAGCCAAGGTGCTTGGGTCTGGACAAGTCGAGCTGAGATTCTCAACTGGACGAGTTTGAACTTTGTGCAGGGTGTTGCACGTTCCTGATATTAAGAAGAATGTTTTGTCTGGTTCGTTATTAGTTAGAGAGGGTTTTCAATTAGACTTTAAATGTAATAAAGTAGTTTTTTGAGACATGGTGTTTTCTTTGGCAAAGGATATTTGTCTGATCATGATCTTTTATTTAGAATAAGATGTGACATTGATAGTCCAGTTAATAATATTTCTGGTTTTGATTCTTCTACTTATGTTGTTTCAAATATTGAATCTACTGATTTATGGCATGCTAGGCTAGGACATGTGAATTTCAATTCTATGAAAAGAATGATGAAACTTGACATGATTCCTAATCATACTACAGACAAACTCACCAAATGTGAAATGTGTGCTCAAGTTAAGTTGCCTAGAAAGCCTTTCATTATGTGAATAGGGAAACTGAAATCCTAGACTTAGTGTATTCTGATATTTGTGAGTTTGGTGGCGTGATGACTAGAGATAACAAAAGATATTTTATCACCTTCATAGATGATAGCAGTAGATACTGTTATGTTTATCTGCTTAAAACTGAGGATGAAGCCTTAGAAAAATTTCTTATTTTTAAGAATGAAGCAGAAACACAAGTCAGAAAAGTAATTAAACGTCTAAGGTCAGATAGGGGTGGTGAATACACATCTAATATATTTGATGAACAATGTAAATTATTTGGCATAGTTCATGAGGTCACTGCACCATATTCACCACAGTCCAATGGAATAGCAGAACGAAGGAATAGGGATCCTAACTGATATGGTCAATGTATTTTTACAAAGTTCTGGGCTACCATCTTACATGTGGGGGGAAGCTTTGAATATGGCATGCCATATTCTGAATAGAGTTCCCCTAAGGCATAAAGATAAGAGTCCATTTGAACTTTGGAGAAATAGGAAGCCAAGCCTAAAATATCTCAGAGTGTGGGGATGCTTGGCTAAGGTCTTAATCCCAGAACACAAGAGAAAGAAGCTTGGACCTAAAACAGTTGACGCGGTCTTCTTGGGGTATCTGGAAAATAGTTATGCCTATCGATTCTTAGTAATTCAGTCTGAGATCTCAGGCATAGATACTAATACTATTATTGAACTTCGTGATGCTACATTTTTCGAGGATATTTTTTCCAATGAAAAAAGGGATTCCTGAAAATCTGACTAGTGACATTACCTCAACATCTAGTTCTATTCCACATCAAATAGAAAAGATGTCAAATGTGGGGGCTACCTCTTCTGAACCCAATGAATCTTTGGAGGATGTTGAACCTAGACGAAGTAAGAGACCTAGGATTGCCAAGGATTTAGGTAGCGACTTTGTCTCCTACCAAATCAAGGGTGATCCTCCCACATACAAGGATGCCATGGCTTCTACTGAAGCAAGGCATTGAAAGGACGCCATTAAATCTGAAATGGATTCGGTCATTTCAAATGGCACGTGGGAATTGGTCGATCTACCTCCTGGGTGTTCCACCATAGGTAGCAAATGAGTATTCAGAAGAAAACTTAGACCAGACGGATCCATAGAAAAATATAAGGCAAGACTTGTAGCCAAATGTTTCAAACAGAAAGAGGGTATTGATTATTTTGATACATATTCTCCTGTTACTAGAATGACTACGATTCGGATGCTCATTGCGTTAGCTTTCATACATGATCTCACAATTCATCAAATGGATGTGAAGACTGCCTTTTTATATGGCGATCTTGAGGAGGAGATCTATATGGACCAACCTGAGGGATTCGTAGCATCTGGTAATGAAAGAAAGGTCTGTAAGCTTGTAAAATCTCTTTATGGATTAAAACAAGCTCCGAAACAGTGGCATGACAAGTTTGACAAGACTATCCAGTCTTACGGCTTTATTGTTCATGAATCCGATAAATGTGTGTACTCTATGATTAAAGGTGATATGTTTTTTTTGTCTTATGCCTATATGTAGATGATATTTTGATATTTGGATCAAACATAAGGATAGTAGAAGAAACCAAGAGGTTCTTGAGCAGTAAGTTTGAGATGAAGGACTTAGGAGTTGCAAATGTGATTTTGGGGCTCAAAATGATTAGATCTACTAATGGGATAGCTGTGTCTCAATCACATTATACTGAGAAAGTTCTTGAAAAATTTGGCTATCAGAGCTGTAAATCTGTATGCACTCCTTATTATCCATCTAAACCCCTCTGCAAGAACAAGAGTGGAGTACCTGTAGCACAGCTACGATATTCTCAGATTATAGGAAGCTTGATGTATGTTGCGAACTGTACTCGACATGATATTTCATTCATGGTCGCAAAGTTGAGTAGGTATACGAGTTATCCTGACCGTACTCATTGGGAGGCCTTGGATCGAGTGTTGAAGTACCTTAAGGGTACTGCACTTCTTGGACTGCATTATGGTAAATATCCTCCTGTCTTAGAAGAATATAGTGATGCAAGTTGGATAGGTCAAATGGAGGACTCTGGGAGTAACGGTGTGACTGGGTATGTATTTACCATTGGAGGCAGTGTAGTCTCCTGGAGGTCTGTGAAACAAACCATCTTGGCTCGGTCTACCTTTGAGGTAGAGCTGTGTGCTTTGGACACAACAAGCATAGAGGCTGAATGGCTTAGGGAGCTTCTCTCTGAGATGCCCATGGTGGGTAAGCCGATACCGACAATTTCTTTACATTGTGATAGCATGACTACTATTGCAAAGGTAAAGAGTTCAAAGTACAATCAGAAAACAAGAAGACATATCTAAGTTAGAATTAAGTCTATTAGGGATTTGGCGTCTTCTGGAGTGATTGCTGTGGAATTTGTTGGTACCAAAGATAACACGGCAGATCCACTTACAAAGGGACTTGATAGATCTTTAGTCCAAAAATCCAGACTTGGGATGGGGCTGAAACCCACTGAGAGTTTTCTGCAGTAGCAACCCAACCTAAATGAGTGGAGATCCCACAAAATAGGTTCAATGGGAAAACAAGCTGTAAGGGGAACTGGTTGGCACTCAATATGCAATATTTTTGCATGTGAGTCTTATCCCTGAAAAGTCGAGTGCCTGAAAACTCAGGAAAAGGTTGAGCATTATGCTCTTAATGGATTCAAGATTTTATAAGCAGGATGTGAGCAGTGCATCCTTGGAGAATGCCACCTATATGAGTATTTCTGTGGGCCGCAGATAAAGGATGAGGGTTTATCCTTAATATACTCATGAAACAAGGTAGGATGCATGGCCATTAATAGCATCAAAATCAGAAGATTGTCACCATAGACTTCACTATGTTGTTACCACTCGATACCATTACATCAAAGGATTAAAGTTCAAGACTTAGTTCACTTTATTCCTGAGATGGTGAAAGGGGTTAACTCAGGTAAAGGTTCAAACCAGAAGGTACCTTTACTGAAAGCAGAGTGTGGAAACTCGAGATCCTTGGCTCTTTGTTTTTCAACAGTGAATTCGTGGGGGATTGTTGGAATTAACTTTATTGGGATAGTTTGATGCAATTTGATGGTCAATATCAAATTGTATTAATGTGTCTCAATTCATGGAATTCAATATTTCAACCATGTGGGGTGCTGTTTAGTCCCACATCGTGGAGAGATAAAACTGGCACTTGGTTTTTATGTGGGAAGTCCTGAGACTAGCCTGGAAATAGATTAGAGAGGACTTTAGACCACAACACACGCACGCAGGCGCGCGCACGCCGCGCCGCGCCGGGCCGGGCTCGGGCTCGGGCGCGGGCTCGAGCGCGGGCGCGGCAAAGACCGAGTCAATTTTGTAACTGCGCGTTTGAATTCTAAGGGTTACGTCCCTTTATCCTCTCATGAAGTGTAACCGCCCAGACGTCTTTAAGTCTCTCTTAAAGACGTGGGCGTGGGTTACGAACATATCAATCCTCAAATTCTCAGAGCCTCTTCTCTCTCGAGTACTCTTGTTTTCCTCTCCTCTTTCGATCTCGGGCTTCGTCTACAGAGGTGACTTTCGAGGATGCTCAAGCACGATGCGCACCGTCGACGAGCATGGACCGTCGAACCCTGGGAGCGGCACGTCAAGGCCATGTGCGTCGGTAAAGTGGGGGGCGCTGTCTCTCTAAGGGGAGTCCTACGACAGGACGCTTCGGTTGTGATTTCTAACTCTCTCGATTTTTCTTTGTCGCATTGTTTGTCGTGATGTTTGTTTCCGGATTTTTCCCTTGCTTTAATATGCATATGTTCTTAATACGGATATTTCTCTTATCATTGTTAACATGGATGCATACATATGTAAATCTGTTCTGGAAATCTGTTGATATTTGGATTTATATATGTATGTTCATGACGGTTATCTCAACATATACACAGAGTATATACAGAAAGTAGATATCTGATGCTTCATTTGGTTTCTCTGCATGCATTTTTCATCTGTGTGTTTTTAAGTTTCGAACGTACTACAACTATGTGCATTATGCTTCATTTGGGTTTTACACATGCATATTTTTCATCTGTATATATTTTCTTGCTTTCATACTATTTTTATTCACTTGTCAATTTTTTATCGTCATGTGTCTAAGAGAGTTTAGGAAAGCGACAATAGAAACCATTTACATGGTTGAGTTTTAATTTTTATATATTTATAGTTATTGACATGTCGTGAATGGCATGGCATGTTGTAAGTCAGTCACTAAAGTCGGAAGCAAGGTTTTAAATCTCGATTTCGATTTCGTTTCGAGATGTCAAAAAAACAATACAATTTCGAAATTTCGATAAAAATTTCACCAATTTCGGCCAAAATCGTCCTAGATTTGTGAAGGAAGGGTCCTCGTCGAGATTTCGATTTCAGTTTCGGTGGAGTTTTGAAATGTTCGCCGAAATTTCGGCAAAATCTAACAAAGCATGCGCCTCATATGACCGAGGCTGTCACGAGACATGACGACGGGGAGCTTACTGAACTAAATCAATGGAATTCTATTTGTATGACAAAAAATCAAAAAAAGTTTGACTTGGAATAAAATGAACGGTATATGGATTTGACTTGTGAATTAGATTTTGAAATGAATTGAATCTGAATTACTTCAAAAATAATTCAATTCAATAGACATACATACTACATAAATACACATATACGCACATAATCCTATTTGTTAAAGACCAAAGATACATTATTTAGAAAATAGAGTAGAAAATATTAACCACAAAATCTAGTATGAAATAATACACGTTTAATATTTTTGTCCCAATTTCTTTCCCTGCATTTATTTCCTTATTCATGCATTCCCAATGTCACACTTTCCCTTTCTTTTTTCATTCTTTTGTAGGGACCCACCAATCATAAAGTGGATGGCGATGCTCCCTCTCCTTTCACGAGAAGACAATAACCATGCTATGCCAAGTTCCTCCTTAGTATCTATCATGCTCATAGCTTATTTCAGGTATCCTTTCTTTGCTTCATGTTGTCTTAGTTTTCCTTGCATGATAATCCACAATGTTAACCATGACAATAGAAATCTACAAGCTGTTCTCGTGTTGCTCCTTCATATATCGAAAATATTACGTGATTCATGGATTTAGTTGGTCCGTATTGATGATCTTCATGGTGCGTAGAGTGATTTTATCATGTATTTGATGGCATTCCCATCGTTTTAAATAATATGATTGATTTATATTATTTTCTAATAGCTTGATCTTGTCTTGCATCAACATGCAATGGTAATCACGACATTTCCTTTTTTCAATAATACCATCTCTTTCATATAATATTTTTTATACATTTCTTTCATCACATAAAAGAGCAAATTTAAATTGCAAAAGGCGTAATAATAATAGTAAAAATAGGCATTGCATGTATTATATATTATATGTTGGGTATTTTTGCCTTATGTTAGTTATCTTTATTCATAAATAGAGTTGTAAAATAAAATATCAAAATCAAAACATACTTTATATAAGTAATCTATATAAATTTTAAAATACAATTAGCATCATAAATTCGAAATAAAATGATTTTGAAACTCAAGATGAATCTATTTGATGAATCTATTTCGAATTCAAGTTAGAAAATTCGTGTAAAAATCTATATCAACTGCACGCTTTGGGTAGCAATTTCCTCCAGTCTCTTTGTAGGTGTGGCTCCATCTCTCGGTATCCCTTTCCACTACTAGAGAGAACTTATTTTGATATTATTTGTAATGTCCTGGGCTTAGTTCCATGCACCATTATTGAGGAAATGACCTTGGCAATTTATTATGTTCGGGCCCAAGTAAACTCATTGATAACAACCCAAAATGATAAGCTCAAGTTATCAAGTAGTGGCCTCTCACTCTTATAATCAACTCTCGAACTTTCTGAGTTTCTGATGAGGGAATATGTTTAAGCTCGGGTCTTTACAATACAAATCGAGATCTCAAATACTTTGTAATTGGCATAAGTCCCGATAGACTTACTTTTAGAATAGCATTTATAAGAAAACGAAATGCAAAAGAAAAAACCTAAAACATATCTTCACCCATAACTCCCATGAGAAATAAATTGTGCATCGAGATTAAAATATTTAAAAATGTCTAATATGCATAATTAATATGAAGAAAATATGGAAGCAAAGTACTACAAGATGATAGCTCACCCTAATTGGTGCGGTTAAATTGTGTAAGCTCATTTTTAGAACTCAAGGAGTGATCTGGTAGTAGTGCAGTGTGTCTAGACCTTAAAGGACTCGAGTTTGAATTCTAAAGGGGACGTTCCGGACCTCCAAAATTACCGAATCTACTATTAAAAAATAAAAAAAACTCATTTTTAGAAAAAAGACAAATTCATGCATCTATCAAAGCAGCTCAAAGTTTGTTAAGTTAAAGCTTTTAGACTCATGCTATGATACTTAGGTGTAAAACATTTACAATATATTTACAAAACTAAGAAACGAGAAGTTTGGGTAAGATGCTAAAGCATCCCGAGATTTTTTTCCCTTCCATCTTCCAAAAAAATAGTGGACCTTTGGTAAAAGCAACCTCAACCTAGTTTGGAGGAGCATGAGGGTAAATTTTGCTTGAAAGAAAAAAAAACAATGACCAAATGGAGAGTTAGAGAAAATAAATGCAAATGGAGGTAAATTTATAGAAACCATTTTGAAGCAATGAGTTTGAGAGTTGAATTTATATTTGGACTTGGTATTGGAGAAAATTATTTGGCTCTTTGATAGTGAGTGATGCACAGATGAAGGTGCTCTCAGAAGCTATCCTACATCTCTTCTTCTAGATCAACCGCCATGTAGAAGCCATCTTGGATTTGATCTGCATGTTTTATTGCATTTTAATTGAGATAATGAAAAAATAGGATAGTACTTGAATTGGCCTGTTTGTTTGAAGTACTAGCCAAAGCAAGTACATCATCTTTGGGCGAAAGATCTGTTGCCAGATTTTTTTGTGAAATTTAGGACCAACTCTTCTATGATTAAATAACAAGTACAATTGCTTATTCAAGGATGGGACATTAGCTCTATGCACTCTTGAGGGGGGATTCTATAGTGTAAGGTCCTTCCCGTTAATTGTACCATCCCAACTCCGAAACATAGTGTTGAACATGATTTTTCACGGGTCTAAAATACATCTCACACAAGGCGGAGACGCAGTCGCTGTGGCGACCCGTAAGAAACCCCAATTCAAACAACAATTAACCCACAACAAAGATCAAACAATGAAGAGCAAGTGTGCGGAGTTAAAATTTATTATAACTCTACAACAAAAGTGTGTATAGGTGCAAGTATGTGTAGAGTGTCGAACACAGGAAACAAGCAAGTAGATCGGGGCAGAAAATGCACAAAAGTGAATGCCATATATTTGTCTATATGTGCTATTTTTTGTGGGTTTTAAATTTTATTTTTTATTTTATTTTTGATTTTGTATTTTTATATTTTGATTTTTAATTTTTTGATTTTGTAGTTTCTTTTTATATTTTATATATTTTATATATTTTATATTTTCTTTTTCTTTTAATATATATAAACTATATAGAATATATATACAATATCGGTAAGAGAGAGATAATATATATATAAATGAGTAAAATTAGTCAAAATACATGAAATAAGATCTTTTTATGCTCTTTATATATTTGAATGTTTTTTGTGAATTTTCTATATTTTTGTGAATTTTTTTTGGTATTTTTCAAGTCTAAAATAATCAAAACAGGGAATAAAATAAATATCCGAGATTAAATTGAGGATGAAAAATATCAAACAAGGTCAATAATTCCCCAAATTAATTTTAAAATAAATATATTAAATTAAAGAAAATTCAGAGATAGAAAATAGAATTTTAAGGTTTTTATGGATTTTTTATATTTTTATAGAGATTTTTGGGGTTTTACCATTTTTATGAGTTTTCTTTTATATTTTTTAGTGGTTTTTAGTATGAAGGTCCAAAATACCAAAATGCACAACATATATTTTTTTAGAATTTTTCAAAAGGTTTTCATATTTTTTATGTATTTTATAATGCAAACAGAGATGAAAATGCAAGTTTTAAATTTTTTATAAATATTAAATGGCTTCAAAAATGCAAAATAAAAATATGGAGTGAAAGTGTGCTAGAACGGGAGCTTAAATATATTTTTTTGGATTTTTTAAAAATTTATAGATGCATAAAATAAATACTAGATGCAAAGAGAAAATTCAATAATGGTAGGGGTATTTTGATAAATATCAATAAATCCAAGGGCCTGAGTGTAAATTTCCCATAAAATTATAACTAATTATTTAAATTACAGGAATAATGTTAAATACTCAAAGGCGTGAGGGCCTCTTTGCAAAAATGCTAAGCCCCACGTGCATGGGGCACGTGACCTGGCATGGACTGAAAAGTAATTTATAAAAAAACCTTGGGGATTGATTACAAAATGTCCACAAAATATATATGCAATAAATATTTTCTAGACTGAACAAAAATAAGAAAAGAATCTAGGGTCCCCGCACAAAATTTCCACGCCTCACGTGCGACTGTCACGTGAGGTGACGTGGCTGGGGACCCAATTGCAAATACCAGCAAGACATGGAGTTTTTTGTAAAATTTACAAAATAAAAATAACTGCAGAGGAAAGTTTAAGTACTAATTATTAAATACAAAAAATAGCAGTGTGATAGTTGCACAATACCCACGCTAGCGGATCGGACGACGCAACTCCCTTCACTTATCCACGTGTCGGCACAGGGACGCGTGATGACGCTTCAGCTTCTGTGGTTGAGATCAGATCTTGCGGATGGCGATCAACGGTGCTAGTTCAAAACATCGGACGGTGGTTGGGCATTCTGGCTCCAAGGCCCGATCTAACGGTCGGGGGCCTCCCTGTAAGAACAGGGAAGAACACGGCAGGGCTCGAGCTTCAAGCGACGATATGACATTGCTCCGGCCACCTCCTTCGCTACAGAAGGTCTCCTACGATGCCTGGAAGGGCCCCCGACTCGTCGACGGAGCCAAAATGGCTCGATGAGCTTCGGTGCACCGTGGAAAGGTCGGAGAAGATGATGGGGTCTAGGTACCTCGCTTCCTCCAAAATTGACCCCTAGGGGGTCCTTTGACTCCTGGAACCTGCAAGCAAACTCAAACACAACAGAGATGGGTCCAGCGAGGGTGTTTTTTAGCCTAAATCTACGTGACTAAAACAGGACATAAAACCACATAATAAAAACCTACGACTATGCCTATCTAAAGCATAAAGAAAATAGAACCTCAATGGTCAAAAGACCAGAGATGAACCTTGACAGCGAAGCTTCGTTGGAGGTGGCTGGAAGCTCCACTAGACGTCGCCAGACCTCGCAGAAGGGAGCTGGAGGAGAGCTGTCACCTCGCCAGTTCAGAGCACGGCCGAAGGAGGGTCCAGGTTGGTCAAAATGGGTTCGAAGTTTGAAAATGGAAGAAGGGGGGTTTTTGTACAAGACCGGGGTGGCGAGAAGAACGAGGGATATCTTGGCGAATTGACAAACCATTCTTCGATACAATCATAGGGCGTGAATCCTCGAATAATGGGAAAGAACAGTCATGAAGGGATATTCATAAAATGGTGAAAGGATTTATCGCAAAAAAATTGAGAAAACGGGTCGGAATGCAGTTCTGACAAAGCCAGGACGTTGGGCAGAGAGTTGACCATAGGTCAACTCTAACCACAACCTGGTTGGTCCACGTGGACCAACCAGGAAAAATCCTGGAAAAAATGATTAAAAATCAATTAAAAATAATAATCGATTTTATTAATTTTAGATTATTAAATGAAAGATATTTATTATTTTATGAAGTATTTTATGATGATTTTTATTTATCTTTTAGAGGTTTAAAATTACAAGTTACTGTTTGGGGGCAATATACATGTATATTCATCTATATATTTTAATATTTTATTTTTATTTTGTATTTGTAATCTTATTAATTAGGGTTATTATTTTATATATTTATAACTTAATTTTATACACCTAAATATATTTTTATTTTGTTTTTATGATGTATTCTATACAATTAAATAATTAGTTGTATTATCTATATAGGTATAAGTATAGGTATTTTACCTATGTATTTTATACAAGTAATTTATTTTTATATTTTCTTTGATGATTTATTCCTGTTTTAATATACACGTATATTATAAATAATATTTACAAAATTATAAAAATATATAATTATAAAAATAATGAATAATTAATAAAATGAATATTTTAATTGACATAAGTATACAATAAGGGTCCAAAACTCAACTTTCAAATCGTAACTCTAAAAAATATGAAACTACCTTCATAAATAGATTATTAAAAGTTATATATAATTAAAAGTGATTTTGATATATTTTGAGTTTTTATTTGAGAGATATGGGTCTGGGAAGTTAGGATTTTGGAATTTTATTCAGATCATATCTTTTTATCTGTACATTATTTTTGTATGAAATAAATTTTATATTTTTCTATATTTAATTTTCTGTACAAAGTTTCTTTATTTGAAGTATAAAATGTGGAACTAAAAATAGGTCCTGAAATGAATAAAAATGAATGAAATAAAAGGTGTTTTATTGGTTTTTGGCCCTTATCCCCCCCTACTTTATTCCTTGTCGACCTAGCCATCGAGATACCTAGGTCTCGGGATTTCGGGTCATAAAATATTTGCAATATTTTATTCTTTTTCTTTTCTTTTCTTTACTCTATAATTTTGGCATTAAAAATAGTATTTTATACACAATTTATACAATAATACATGAACGATAAAATGCCTAAATTAAGCCTATTTACACGCATTTACTAGGGTTTTTGAGTCTAAAATGATAGAATAAAGATGATGAAATGGAGATTCATCATCCCCCTATACTTGCCATTGCTAGTTCCTAGCAAACACTTATGCAATAAGTGCTGAAAAAGAAAAACAAAGAAAAGAAAAAGAAGAAAATTGGATAAAGTTTAATTATGAAACTTGTCTTCATAAAATCAAAGTTTGGAGCTTAAGTCAGACCTTTGGAATTTTAGTGCGGACGGAACCTTAATGGGAATCGGATTTGAAATCCAACAGCCTTCGAGAATCCGAAAACTCTGCTCAAGTCCCCTCAATAGCCAGGTCAGAATACTTCAACTCATATGTAAACCCTTCCGACTATGAATCTGACTCGTTCGGTGTAAGTGATGGTGGCTCTCCCCAACTGAAGTGACAAAGAAACCGACTTCTCTAGTATGACAACCCAATGATTCCCCAATCCAGTAACTCCTTCCTCGAGGAACGGGGTATTCCCTTCTAAGTTCAAGTGACAACCAGCTCAAGAGGAGGGGGTGAAGAGAAGAATGGACGGTAGCCAGTGTAGCTGCCTATCCTAGGATGCAAGACCAGTGTAGGCAAGTCATCCAGCTGCAGGCTCACATGATTTGACTTTGAAGATCAAGCTTGCTTATTTCTATACAACATATATACACTCCGATAGGCATTTTATTTTTACACAAGCCTGCCGACTTTTTTTGGAGTTTTTTTTTCATTTTTTGAAATACTATTTACAACAGCAAATACATAAGGAATTTTTCCTCTTGAGCCAATAGACTATCCCTCTTTTGAAGCTTTATTTCAACCCATACTCTCCTGTCTTTAGAATTCCTCATCACTGGATGGGTTGGGGTGCACTTCCCTCCCTAGAGGAGGACAAATGTTTCCACTTGTGTGTGTCTCATACTGGCAAATCCAACCCCCTCACCACTCCAACTGAGTTGAGCGATGTGAAAGGTGCAGGTGTCCAAGTTAGGTCATTATCAACAAGAGTCGTGCGTGTGCTCCGAAATACTCTACTTAGGTAGTCAAGAATACATTGAACCAAGTCTCGTGATCCTCAAAGAATTAAGTCAAATATACTTGAAGTACCTCAATTCCAGCTCCTATAAGGTTCCTGTTAATTAGGTAGATTTTAAGGTTCAACCAAGCTCCAATCTTCAGATTTTACCTAGACTTGTTCAACTATTAAATCAATCCAAAAAATATGAATGCCATGATATGCAGAATGCAGAAAAATATTTTTGTCATGCAATTTTCAAAGATTTTTAACTTTTTATGGATATTTGAAAAGGGTGATGCGTATGCATTTTTTTGTATTTTTACTTTACAAATATTTTTATGATTTTTAGTTTTGCAAATATTTTTGGGCTTTTTGAAAAGAAAATATTTTGGATAAAAACTAGGTACAAATATTTACACGGAGATGCATCTTATATTTACAAGAATTAGAATTTAAGAATTTACAAAGGGTAAGTGATCAATTTTATAAATATATATAGAATTTTTAGTGTGATGTGTATATTCCTCAAACTTATTTGAAAAGGGTTTTTCAAACAATTTTGAAAACTATAGTCCAAAATAATTTTTACAAGCAATTTTGCAAACATGTCTACACATTTGAAAATCATTTTGCAAAGGTTTTTCAAACAGTATATATAGATTTTCACAATATTTTTGCAACCATTTTCAAACTTTTTGCAAATAGTTTTTCAAACATTTTTATTTCACACAAAGGAAATGATTTTTTCAAACAAAATATTTTACAAAGGTTGAAAATATTGAACAAAATGTTTTCCAAATAGTTTTCAAAAGATTTTACAAAAAGATTTTCAAACTATTTTTCAAACATTTTGCAAAATCATATTTTCACATGATGTAATAATCAGTAAATACAAAAAAGAATTTGAGGAATAATAACATCTTTTTATTAAGGTTTTAAATTAATTTAATTGTGTAATTAGCCATAATTATTAATAAAAATACGAAAGTACGAGTTATGGCTAAAGTATATACGACCCCCTATACTTAGCTTGAGCTATGTCCTCATAGATCAGAGAGAAAAAGAGAAGACATAACTCGTACTGAGTATAGGAAAATCTAAAGAATAAGGAACGAATGAACAAATGAGAATTTGATCGTCCCCCCTATACTTAAGATCAAATAATCCTAAGTATAACAGACTGTACACAAAGTAGGGAGGGTCAAGGGTGGGAATGAACAGATCGTACTCAGACTGCCTCCCCCTATACTTAGGGTAAGATATCCCTAAGTATAGATAAGAAAAGGAGACAATGGAGAGGATCAAGGAATATAAGAAATTAGGGTGCACACCCCCTGTACTTAGGATAAAATACGTCCTAAGTATAGAAGCCTGACAAAAAGGGGCGACATCTTTTCAGTAGAAAAAGAAGATAGAAAAGGAAAAGAAGAAAAGAAGAAAAGAGATCAGAAGATAGAAGAGAGAAGAGGATGTACACATCACTCCCCCTATACTTAGGGTAAAAGACGCCCTAAGTACAGGCAACAACATGAGTGATGAAACGGAACGATGAATGAACACTTGGCTCATCCACCCCCTATACTTAGGACAAAGTACGTCCTAAGCAAGGCACACACGAGAATGGGGTGGATGAGCAATACGGGAGATATACAGAGGGAAACAAATGAATATACAAGGATGGATGTACAGAGATCAAGAAGGTAGAAAGCAAACCTTCTTGCGGGACCGCTGAGGGATAGATCTGGTATGGTGTAGGTTGACATCGGGGTCCATAGTGGATGGAAACTGATCAGGGTCGACAGGGTGTAAGTCCTCAGTGGTCCTATGGTGAAGAGGCACAAACGGATTAGTGGAAGAAGTACAACTAGGTCCGGCCTTGGGGGTCTCGCTGATATTGAAGTGAAATGGGATGAACTCATCATCATCAGAAGAAGAAGTAAGGTCAGTGTCATCCTGCGAGGTCTCGTATAGGTCAAAACTAAAAGGAACAAACTCATCGGTGGAAGTAGTCGAACGATGTTCGTCCTATACAATCTCAATCGGATCCTCTTTTTCATCAAAAGGCCCGAAGTCCTGAATGAAAGCAATAAGATCAATTTCGACCTTACTCATCAATATCTAAGTGAACAGGAACAGACTCATCAGCGAAAGAAGTCAAGTCATGTATGTCCTGTCTAGTATCTGAATCTGCCCTCTGCTCTAGGGTGTCAATCGTGTAAATCCCACGGGTGACATCAACACAATGCCAAGTCCCAGAAGAAGGAACTCCGAGGTCCATGCTTTCCGAGTCTTCCTCCACAGGGAGGAATTCTCAGGTCTCAGTGGAGTCCAACATACAACAAAAGTCTCTGATAGTATCATCTAGGTCATGATCCTCGGTGTCAACCAAGATAGGTGAAGGTGTATCAGGTGCAGGTCTCTGGTCAACTGTGGGTGCGGTGATCAACAATTCGCTCTCGTCAACAGGACGAAAGCGAATATCTCTTGATCCATAGTCAATAATGACCCTTGCAGTGGCGAGGAATGGTCGTCCCAGGATGATTAGAGGATGCTCCCCATTAGAGGTCTCCATGGGCAAAACGACAAAATCAACATTGTACCTTGTGCCCTGAATCGAAATGACAACGTTTTCAAGGATACCCTTGGGCCTCTTGATTGATTCATAGCAAACTGAACGATCATCCTGGTTTTCTTTAGAGGTCCTAAGTAAAGAGATTGTACCAACGAGAAGGGTATAATACTAATCGAAGCACCGCCATCCAGGAGAGTGTGATCACATGTGAAGTCAGAGATGGTACAGCTAATGAAAGGTGTGGTTGTGTTCTTCTTCTAAGGAATGGGACGGTGTGTGATGGCGTGGGCAGTGGACATGATCAGAATGTGACGCTCAGATCTGCTCCTCTTGTTTCTCTTCTTATGATGAGGAGCAGAAAATTGGGTCATGGACTAGCGAAGTGGGGCATCAATGATCTCATGAATAGCGGCCACCACTTCAGGTTCAGTCAATATTTTTTGAATTTTTGGACATCCTCCATACAAGGGAGGAGATCAGAATCGACATATACACGAGGAATACCAAGAGCAGTCTGTACAACGACATCCTCGGGGTCAAATGTAGGATAGGGTGTGGATGGATATGTGGGTGAAAGGTCTGGTAGATTAGCACTCTCCTTATTGTCTGACTCAAACAAAGGTCTCTGGAATTCTTTTTGTGTTTTTAAAATTTTCTCATTTTTTGGTATTTTTGGTGATTGCAAGCTCTCATGGAAATCCTCAAATGAACTCATATCATCAAATGGCGGAATATCATGGTTGCTCTTATTTATACTAGCGAGGTTGTCAATCCTCTGTCTCATATGATCCATCATCTGGGTCAAGTGCTCAAGGGTGGACTCCATGAAAGGTGACTCCAACAGCTCAGTCTCATGTGGATGTGAAGGTAGGAAATACGAAGATGGAGATGGGTATGGATAGAAGTCCGAGGGCTGATACTGTGGTTGATGCAGGTATGTACAAAAATCATAAAAAATAGGAGGAGGAACCTCCTGATAAAAGGGAGGTGAACTGGCTGGAGTGAACGAGGGATCCACAAAGTCCGGATAAAATACGCTCTAGTTGGCAATCTCGAAACAAAAGGAAAATGATTCGGGAGAGCACGAAGGTCAAATCAAGAGAAGTGAAGAACAAGGTGCAAAAACGTAGAGGTGATCTAGATGCACACAAGCAAACATAAGCAAACCACACAAAACAAAACCCTCAATTCACCTACTCAACTCGGTGAAGATCATAAATGCGGTCTTTTTATCTTGTCTGTTTTAGAGTTATGTGAGAAGTCAAATATTGCGCAAACACTTAGGAGGTTGAATAGGATTTGGGCACTAGTCCTTAGGGTGTGCGCGAGCAAGTAAAAGCGAAGACAATGAGGGGATTATCGCCCCAAGGTAAGGTTTTTCTTTTTGATAGATTTTAGGGTCGAGTAATGTTAACAGTCCCAATTTTACTGTTATAACTTTTTTGGATTTTTAGTGAGAATGCACGTAACTATTGAGGAGTGAATTCCTTTAAGCACCTAGGTAATCAAAATCAGAGGGAGAGACGGAAAAGCAATGCAAGTGGTAAACGATGATGAATGCTAAAGCGTAAATGCTCACCTTGCCTCCTGCACTCTACATGCAAAGATGCTCAGCAGAATTGAAACCTATCTATATGCAAATGCAAGCCGATGAAATCGTCCTAGATGAGTAACTGATATTAGCGTGAAGAACAAGATGCTAATTATCTAGAGGTGAGATCCAAAAGTCCGATCTATGAAGTGCATCGGGGTCCACCACAACGGATCCTGCACGCATTGTATAGCACTTCTCTCGCGCTCGATCTCAAGTCCAAATAAATAGCAATTTGATTTGTCTAAGTACAAACGTAGACTATAGGCACAGACAAATATAATTAGGTGTTTGTCCTTAAGACTATCAACAAACAATTCCTACAACTAAGGGCTCAATCATACAAAAAAATAAAACAAAATCGAGAAACAAAGGAAAAAAATACGATGAAAACACGATAAAAACAGCGGTGAGCCTCCAAGTGAACAATCACTTGGAAGTTGGGCCCGAAAGTCCAGAGTACCTGTATTATTACAAATTATAGTCTCTCTCTCTCACTTGAAATTACACAAATAAATACAGAGAAAAAAATGGAGCTCAGTCTTCAAATCCCTCTACGTCTCCTTCGGTGCTTGGCAAGAAGAAGCCGAGTTCACGTGGGTGCACATGCGCCTTGGGTAAAGCACCTCCCTCGATTCGTAGTACCTCACACAGAGTCAACAAAGAGAGGAGGTTAGACCGCTCAACAAGATATATCAAATAAAGGAGAAAATAAATAAAGCAAAAATATAGACAAAAATCACAATCAATCAAAAAGTCGATCTAAGCATTATTGCTCACCGGCAACGACGTCATTTGTTGAACATGATTTTTCACGGGTCTAAAATACGTCTCACACAAGGCGGAGACGCAGTAGCTGTGGCGACCAACAAGAAACCCCAATTCAAACAACAATTAACCCACAACAAAGATCAAACAATGAAGAGCAAGTGTGTGGAGTTAACATTTATTATAACTCTACAACAAAAGTGTGTATAGGTGCAAGTATGTGTAGAGTGGTGAACACAGGGAACAAGCAGGTAGATTGGGGTAGAAAATGCACAAAAGTGAATGTGATGTATTTGTCTATATGTGCTATTTTTTGTGGGTTTTTAATTTTATTTTTTTAAATTTTATTTTTGATTTTATATTTTTAAATTTAGATTTTTAATTTTCTAATTTTCTAATTTCTTTTTATATATATATTTTTTTATATTTTCCTTTTTTTCTTTTAATGTATATAAACTATATAGAATATATATACAATATAGGTAAGAGAGAGATAATATATATAAGTAAAAATAGTCAAAATACATGAAATAATATCTTTTTATGCTTTTTATATTTTTTAATGTTTTTGTGAATTTTCTGTATTTTACGATTTTTTTGGTATTTTTAAAGTCGAAAATACTCAAAACATGGAATAAAATAAATATTCGGGAATTAAATGGGGATGAAAAATATCAAACATGGTCAAAAATTCCCTAAATTAATTTTAAAATAAAGATATTAAATTACAGAAGATTCAGAGATAGAAAATAGATTTTTAGGATTTTTTAATATTATTATAGAGATTTTTGGGGTTTTGCAATTTTTACAAGTTTTGTTTTATATTTTTTTAGTGATTTTTTATCTGAAGGTCCAAAATACCAAAATGCACAAAATATATTTTTTTGAGAATTTTTCAAAAGGTTTTTATAATTTTTATGTATTTTATAATGCAAATAGAGATGAAAATGCAAGTTTTGATTTTTTTTTATAAATATTAAAATGCTTTAAAAATGAAAAATAAAAATATGGTGTGAAAGAGTGCTGCAACAGGAGCTTAAATATCTTTTTTTGGATTTTTTAGAAATTTATAGATGCATGAAATAAATACTAGAAGCAAAGAGAAAATTCAACACTAACAGGGGTCGTTTGGTAAATATTAATAAGTCCAAGGGCCTGAGTGTAAATTTCCCACAAAATTATAACTAATTATTTAAATTATAGGACTAATGTTAAATACTCAAAGGCGTGAGGTCCTCTTTGAAAAAACTCCAAGTCCCACGTACACGGGGCACGTGACCTGGTAGGGACTGAAAAGTAATTTATAAAAAACCTTGGGGCTTGACTACAAAATATCCATAAAAATATAATTGCAATAAATATTTTCTGGATTGAACAAAAATAAGAAAAGAAGTGAGGGTCCCCGCACAAAATACCCACGCCTCACGTACGCGAGTCACGTGAGGTGACGTGGCCAGGGACCCAATTGCAAATACCAACAAGACATTGAGTTTTTTTGCAAAATTTACAAAATAAAATAACTACAGAGGAAATTTTAAGTACTAATTATTAAATACAAAAAATAGTAGGGTAATAGTTGCAAAATACCAACGCTAGCAGATCGGACGGCGTAGCTCCCTTCACTTATCCACGTGTCGGCGCAGGGACGCACGATGACGCTTCGGCTTCTGTGGCTGAGATCAGATCTTGTGGATGGTGATGGTGTTGGTGCAAAACATCAAACGGTGGTTGGGCGTTCTGGATCCAAGGCCTGATCCAACGGCCGTGGGCCTCCCTGTAAGAACAGAGAAGAACATGGCAGGGCTCGAGCTTCAAGTGACGATATGGCATTGCTCGGGCCACCTCCTTCGCTGCAGAAGGTCTCCTATGATGCCTGGAAGGGCCCCCGATTCGTCGGCGGAGCCAAAATGTCTCTATGAGCCTCGGTGCGTCATGGCAAGGTCGAAGAAGATGATGGGGTCCACGTACCTCGCTTCCTCCAAAATCGACCCCCCTCGGGGTTCCTTTGACTCCTGGAACCTGCAAGCAAACTCAAACAGAACAGGGATGGGTCCCAGGGGTCGCGGGGGTGGACTGAATGCGAAATGGCATGGATAGAATTTGTTCGGATTGGAGCTCCGGCGAGGATGTTTTTTACCTAAATCTACGCGACTAAAATAGGAAATAAAAGCACAGAATAAAAACCTACGACTATGCTTATCTAAAGCATAAAAAATAGAACCTCAATGGTCAAAAGACCAGAGATGAACCTCGATGCGAAGCTTCGCCGGAGGTGGTTGGAACCTCCACTAGACGTCGCCGGACCTCGCTAAAGGGAGCTTGAGGAGAGCTGTCACCTCGCCAGTCCAGAGCACGGCCGAAGGAGGGTCCAGGTTGGTCAAAATGGGTTTGAAGTTCGAAATGGAAGAAGGGGGGTTTTGTACAAGATCGGGGTGGCGAGAAGAACGAGGGATATCTTGGTGAATCAACGACCCATTCTTCGATACAATCATAGGGTGTGAATCCTCGAATAATGGGAAATAAAAGTCATGAAGGGAGATTCATGAAATGGTGAAAGGATTCATCACGAAAAAAATTGAGGAAACGGGTTGGAATGTAGTTCTGACAAAGCCAGGACGTTGGGCAGAGAGTTGATCGTAGGTCAACTCTAGCCGCAACCTGGTTGGTCCACGTGGGCCAACCAGGAAAAATCCTGGAAAAATGATTAAAAAATAAATTTAAAATAATAAACGTTTTTGTTAATTTTAGATTAATAAATGAAAAATATTTATTATTTTATGAAGTATTTTATGATGATTTTTATTTATTTTTGGAGGTTTAAAATTACAAGTTACTTTTTGGGGTTATTTACATGTATATTCATCTATATATTTTAATATTTTATTTTTATTTTGTATTTTTAATTTTATTAATTAGGTTTATTATTTTATATATTTATAACTTAATTTTATACACCTAAATATATTTCTATTTTATTTTATGTTGTATTTTATACAATTAAATAATTAGTTGTATTATCTATATAGGTATAACTATATGTATTTTACCTATGTATTTTATACAAGTAATTTATTTTTATATTTTCATTGGTATTTTATTCTTATTTTAATATACACATATATTATAAATAATATTTACAAAATTATAAAAATATAAAATTATAAAATAATGAATAATAAATAAAATGAATATTTTAATCGATATAAGTATGCAATAAGGGTCCAAAACTCAACTTTCAAATCGTAACTACAAAAAATATGAAACCACCTTCATTGAATAGCTTATTAAAAGTTATATACAATTAAAGGTGATTTTGATATACTTTGAGTTTTTATTTGAGAGATATGGGTCTGGGAAGTTGGGATTTTGGAATTTTATTCAGATCATATCTTTTTATTTGTACATTATTTTTGTATGAAACAAATTTTGTATTTTTCTGTATTTAATTATCTACAACTTTCATTTACAAAGTTTGTTTATTTGAAGTATAAAAAGTGGAACTAAAAATAGGTCCCAAAAATGAATAAAAATGAATGAAATAAAAGGTGTTTTTATTGGTTTTTGACCCTTATCTCCCCCTACTTTATTCTTTGTTGATCTAGTCATCGAGATGCCTAGGTCTAGGGGTTTCGGGTCATAAAATATTTGCAATATTTTATTCTTTTTCTTTTCTTTTCTTTATTCTATAATTTTAGCATTAAAAACAACATTTTATACACAATTTACATAATAATGCATGAATGATAAAATGCCTAAATTAAGCCTATTTGCACGCATTTACTAGGGTTTTTGAGACCAAAATGATAGAATAAATATGATGAAATAGAGATTCATCACATAGTCAACATCTAAAACTAACAAAGTGTGGGTGTGAGTTATAGGTAGTGGGGATTACTACTTGATAACTTGGACTTAAATTTTGTGTGGTTGTCAACGGATTCAATTAGGTCCAAACCCAACAAGTTTTTACGTCTAGTTTTCTCCATTAACGGAATGGGAACCTAAGCACGGGACGTTAAAAATAATATCAGAGCAGGTTCTCGATGATAGTTGAAAAGGCTACCCGAAGGGATCTAAGCCGGGAGCGTGCAACCACCACTGTCACTGAGAATAAGTGATGAGCCACGTTGCAATGATGACGTTGCGAATATAAGTGGGGGAGGTTGTAACACCTCAATCCCCAAACATAGTCCCACATCTAGAACTCGCGAAGTGTGGGTGTGAGTTATAAGTGGTGGGAATTATTACTTGATAACTTGGACTTGAACATTTTGTGATTGTCAACGGTTCAATTGGGTTCAAGCCCAATAAGTTGTCAAGACCAGTTTTTTCTATTAACGGGTCATGGACTAAGCTTAGGACATTACATTAACTCATGAGTTTTAAGAAATTTTACAGTTCATGGATTTCATTTCGTAAATGGTGTCTCCCACATCTGGCCAAAGCTTTAATATGGTTTCTCCGTGCCTAAGGGCAGCCAGACACTGATGAACATCGATATTCTTGTTGGTCTCTAGAGTCGAAAGTATTGGATTTTTTTCTTAAGATAAAATCCTTGAGTCCACCCTCTTAGAGCCTATTTGGTAACTGTGTTGAGTTAGAGTAACCTCCTGTGAATAGTAGATGTTTGGATGGTTTAGAGGGTTAATGTGATGTGATGTTACACTAGCTTGTGATGGAATTCCAACCAGGGATGCAGGGGGTAAACTAGGGTTGGGCATCGGGCTATGTCGGATCGGGTTTGAGTTGACCCAGCCCAAGCCCATTTAAGTATATGGGCTAATGGGTCAGGCCTAGGCCCATTTTATTTTCAAATTCCAGGCCCAAGTCCAAACCTGACCCAAACAAAATGGGTCGGGTTCGGGTCAGGCTGACCCTAACACCTTTGTACATCAATATCATGTGTTCCATTATTCTTGCATTTATATGGTTGTTTCTTATGCATGTATGCATGTTTAATACTTTAGGTACGCCAACTAATTATGATTTTGACATTAATTGTATGTTGGAAATAGAAATGTGGTAAATAAATTTGGCGACATAAACCACCATTCAACTCACCATTACATATTCTATTGTAGATGCGGGCATTATGACCCAATACATATTGGTTACTTATAGTTGTACATGCTCTTAACACTTGAGGACACAGATTCCATTCTTGCACATTAATGTAATAATATCCTCAATCCATGCTAATGGATATGATTATTAATGGGTCTAAGTATTTATTCTAAATTCGAAATAAGGATATGAATGTTAGAATATGATATTTGGAGCAAATATGAATATATTGATATAATTATATCATATAGGTCGGCCTATCGGGCTTGCGGGTTGGGGCCTTCTCAAGTATGAACCCGTCCCGATAATAAATATGGGCTCATTGTGAGGCCCACGGCTGATGATCTCCATTTCATCACCTTTATTCTATCATTTTGGCCTTAAAACTCCTACCTAAAGCATGTAAATAGCATCAATTTGTACAAAATAGCATTCATTATTTATTGTATTTATTGTGTAAATAATATGTTTTTTAATGTCAAAATTATAGAATAAAAAAATAGAAGAAAAAGAATAAAATATCGAAGATATTTTATGACCTTAAACCCCAAGATCAAGTTAAGAATTGAATTGATCGTCAAGGAATAAAGTAGGGGGAGATAAGGGCCAAAAATACAATAAAAACCCATTTATTTCATTCATTTAATAACTCATTTTGACACCTATTTTAGTCTTTGTTATTTATACATCAAATAAAGAAACTTTGTATATGAAAGTTGTACATAATAATGTAAATAAAAATACAAAATTGAGTTTGTACAAAAATAACACATCATATTTTTATACACAAAATAAAAAGCCAAAATCCCATCTTCACAGACCCATATCTCCCAAATAAAAACTCAAAATATATCAAAATCACATCTAATTGTATATAACTTTTCATAACATATTTAATGGAAGTGGTTTCATAATTTTGGAGTTAAGATGTGAAAGTTAGGCTTTGGACCCTTATTGTACATTATACCCTGAATAAAATATTCATTTATTCATTCTTTATTATTTTTACAATTTTATATTTTTATAATTTTGTAATTATTATTTATAACATATGTGCATATTAAAACAAACAAAGAAAATGTAAAAGAAAATAAGTCTATGTAAAACATAGGCAAAATACCTATACTAATACATGTATATAAATAAAAGGGAATTTCATTCTTTCATTCTCTTATATTTTCATACTACTGTAAATATCATTTATATTCTACTAAAAATATAAAGAGAAATTAAAACCTAATAAAATACATTAAAATAAAATAATATATATAAATCATAGATAAATTACCTATAAGTATACCTATATAATTTATATACCTATTTAATTAAGTGTGCAAATAATATCATAAAAATATAATAAAAATATATTTATGTACATAAAAATAAGTTATAAATATATAAAATAATAGAATAAAATAATAAAATAAAATATATATAATAAAAATAAAATAATCCAAAGCATAGATGAATATACATATAAACATTCCCCTAAAAATTAAATACTGTTAAAAAATTTAAAAAAATAAAAATCATAATAAAATACTAAATAAAATAATACACTTTTTTATTTTATACTCAAAAATTAATAAAATCATTTACTATTAATAAATATCTATTTTTGAATAAAACTTGTTGTTTCGTCCTTTAGTGCCTGACGTGGGCCAATCAGAGCGCCCCGTCTGTTGACTCCTGGTCAACTATTTCTCCAAGCGCCTACTGTTGTCAGAACTATCTTTTCCCGCATTTTCTTCCCTTTTTCCCTTATAAGCCATCCTTCAATTGACGTCGATTCCTTCACAAGATTTACTCATGTATAGTATGCGATTCACGTCGAGCTCCTGGATCCCTTGTACATAATCTCTATCGCCGCCTATCATTCAATCAATAAAGGTGTCATCTCTTGTCTATAAATAAAAGACCTTCTTCCTCCTTCCAATTTTGGTCATCACTGAATCCTGACCCCCTAGATCTCGGCCAAGTGTGCATCTATGTGACAGATGGAGGTCCTCTGAGGTTCTGGAAGCTCGCAGAGGAGGAGGTGTACCCAAGGCGACCGTCGTCAACCACCTCTGCTCCCTGCCTCGCTGGCAGGTAAGAGCTATGCCATTTAACTTCATTTAGGTTAGAATTAGCTGTACGTTTAATTTCATGCTTTTTGTTTCGTGTTTTGATGAGTTAATTAGGTAGATTAGCCCTAGAAACCCTTGCCGGAGCTCTTGAGCTCCGACAATTGTTTCGCCATCCTACATTGTTCCCCTAACCTCGCTTCCACCTCCACTTCGTTTCCTCCCCCATTTCTCCACCTCCCTCATCCATTTGATCAACCGGATCCCCGATGGGTCTGCGATTCGAGGTCCCTCCACCACCTTGATGTCGAACCTCTCCGCCCACTTCACCACCTCGCTTATCCCACGCCTAACCGGGCTGGGGTAGTTTTCCCTCAAGTCGTGTTCTTTTCTATGCAGGTTGCGCGCTCAACAAATCCATCTGGGCTCAAATCGTCTTGACTCGAAGGTTCCCAGGCCCCCTATCTTCCCCGAGCTTGCTAGGTCCTTCCCATGGGTCCTAGACCTTCTTGAGACCCTCAGCAGTTTCGGAGAGCTTCCCCGGACGTGTAGATCCCAACGCCATCTCAGAAGACCGACGGGAGTAGGAGGAATCGATGATCGAAGGTCAGGGAAGAGATCATTCTTCCATGTTCTTTGCACACAGCAATAGTCATCCAATCTGGGGAGGCACCCCATATTTGATCGTGGTCGTTCGTTCATCGCCCACTTCTGTCATCCGATGGAGCCTCAGATGCAATCAAGACCGCAGATCGACGAAGCAGTATTAAGCCACCTCGTGTTGCCACGTGGAGAAGTGAAAGAAGGAGCGCCATCCATCCGCGCACTATATGGGGTAAATTGTAATCCACATCTCACCTTTTTGTATATTTAATTATTAGTCCTATAAATAAAATATAACATGTAAATAAAGTGGAAATTTTGTAAAAAGGCACCCCCACACCATTCCACGTCACCTCATGTGTCGTCCCACGTGAGGTGGGGAATTTGCACGTCTGCCCCTAGCGTTTTTATAATTATTAAATAGTTCAATAAATGGTTAAATACGTGGTATATTTTTAGTGTATTTGCATCTAAGCCCCGCATGTTTATTTTATTTGCAATTATGCCCCTGCTAGGACATTTAATTTTGTGTATTTCCTCTAATTATTATTAATAATTAATATGCTCTTAAAAAACCGCAAAAATAGGATTAGATGTTGCTTGCCATGTACTTTCATGCCATGCATTTATTTGGAATTTTTAAGCATTTTATCCATTTATTAAAAATGAAATAGAGCACATATATTCCCTATTTAAATTATAAAATACCAAAAAATATAAAAACATTTTGAAAAACTCCAAAAACTTATATATAGTATATTTTATCATATTTTAGTTACAGACCAAAAATCACTAAAAATGGAAAAAGAAAACGTTTAAAATTTGAAAAATCCCAAAATCTTTTATAAAAATCTAAAAAATCATTAAAAAACCAAAAATTGTTTTTTTATTTTATAGTTTTCTTTATATAAATGTGTATCTATTAAAATTGATTCGAGTAATTTTAGACCTTATTTATTATTTTTAATATTCAAATCAATTTCGATCTATTTATTTAATCTCTTATTTGAGATATTTTTGACTTAAAAATCTATAAAAAAAATTAGCAAAAATTCTAGAAAAATTACAAAAACATTAGAAAAATATATAAAATATAAACATAATTTTTTATTTTGTCTTTTATTTATATTTATTAGTATTTATAAATATATGACTCTATATGTGTATATATATCCATATATATCATATATATATTAAAATAAAAAGAAATAAAAAATATAAATAAATAAAAAGGAATATAAAAATTATAAAATTTAAAACAAACTATAAAAATATAAAACAAAAACAAAATAAAAACTAAAATTAAAAACCCACAAAAACAATAAAAATGGATAAGAGATAAAAAGACAAAATTTTTGTGCACATTCATCTGCCCCCTTTCTAGGGTTTGCTCCCTGAGTTCGACCTTTACACATATTACGCCTATACACATTTGTTGTAGAGTTATAATAAATTTTAACTCTACATTTTTGCTATTCACTTCTTGATTCGTACTGTAGCTTAATTGTTGATTGAAGATTGGGTTTCGTCTGAGGTCGCCTCGACGACCGTCGATCCGCCTTGTGGATTGACATGACTTGGGCTAAATCCTCTTTATCAACGGCTCGCCCATTGAATTTTGGTTCGGGTTTGGGGTGGGTTATGCATGCCCGGTTTTGGGCGTGGTCGGGCCGACTCAATCCATTGCTCAACCCTAGGGTAAACCATGTTACCCCGAGGTAACCTGATAACGAAACGAGCCCTTAGTCTTCGTTTGGTAGGTGGGGTGACCCGGGTATGGACGGGTCACCCACCTGCAGCCCTACGTATGGAAAGAGCGCTACACCGAATGGGTAGGGCTTTTGGTGAATTGCACCCTCTTGCTCTGTATGGCCAGACTATGCCGCATGCATCACATCCTCTCTTGATTTTGACCCATTTTTTAGCATTGTACCCGCATACCTTTCCTCCACCTGAAAAAGGAGACATGAAGCTGCTCCATTCTGTATCCCCATGTCCCCTTTCCTCCTCTTTTCCAGCCCTACCATCACCTACTGCTTGACAATACGATGAGAAATCTCATCCTCAGTTGGATGTTGCACGCATGCCTTCTCATTCCCAGCATTGCCTTGCTCGCATACATCCCATCATCCACAACTTTGTAGCTCGATGATGGAGCATCATGCATCTTCTTGTGAATCTACATCACCATCTGTGTCCCCTCTACCATTGAGGGGTGGAAGGAGGTCATGCCAGATCCATGAGGACATTTCACCCTATAAATTATGTGCCACAGTCGTGTGGGCATTCTATGCTCAAGTATTCCCGTTGGAGAGGAGGAACAACTGCAGATTGTGAGGAGCCTGAGTCGTATACTTGGAAGGTACATCCTCTCATCTCTCATTTGCTTCTCTGATCGGGGTTGTGTTGGGAGAATGTCGCGAGATGTTTACCCTTGTTTCAAACCCTATCTAGATTTAGATTTGTATACCCACCGCTTCTAATTGTGGCCGGTTTTATTTCAAACCATAGCTAGATTTGTATCCCCACCATTGTTTGGTACCTTCGTATGTTTATAAATTAGCAAAACTGCCCAACTTCGATGTTTAGTATAGATGGCCATTGTTTGATGTCATTTCTCTCTGATTGATCGATCGATGCGGTCAGAAAGATCTATCTGACCTTTTTATTACCGTCATTAGGGCTTTCTTTTAATTGATTATTATATGCATAGTTGAGTTGAGCAAGGCAATCGCTATCTTGTGTTTGCCCTTAGTTATGGAATTAACCTTGCTAACCTTGGATTGATCAAGGGAATGGGTTTAGCCAAAGTAGACCTATTATGTTTTACGTGGCCTCTATTGGCAATGTGCACGCCTTGGATGAACAAGGCAATCTTGATTTACCGAGGCATGTTGACGAGCATAAGCTTGCTCTATTATCACAGTTGTTTTTTCCAATCTTCTATAATCCCATATGTTGCATCAGATAGGTTTTAGTGATGATGCCTTTATCCACTGATTTGGATTTGACGATGGGAGTAACTTTGAACTGCAAGTATCAGAAGCTTTTTCATGCGCTTAACTCAACATTTTTGGTTTTTGTTTTTGCCCTGAAGATCACCATTTTCATCGTAAATCTCTTTTTGATAATGTTGACGTATTTTCTTACTTCACATTCAATCGAAGATGCCATTTTGGACAAAAGACCGATGCGAATATAAAACATGCAGGTAATTGTTGCATACACCGAGCTGATACAACATAATGGGAAGATATTGTAGACACGTTTTGTACTCAAGTTATGGCATAACAATATGCGAACTATGGGGTAGCAGTAGATGCTCAATAATTTCTTCAGGTTAGGTTGTGGAGGGTTGGTTACTGTAATCTGTTAGTTGTCAAATTCATTACATGACTCCATTGTTCCTCATGTTTCATATTTGTTATATCTTGCATTAGATGCACAACGATTTGTTTGATGTCGTTCATTGTTACATAAAACATTCTTGAATATCTTGTCTGCAAACTTAAGTGTGATGTCAACAAGGTGGCTACATGGTGAGAGAGTTGTCGCTGAAGCATCTGAGTGGCCAAAGATAGGTGTGGTAAAAAATGCGCACTAGAATCCAGGGTTGGACAGGATTTTTGTTGTGTCATGTTAGAGAATGAGTCATCATGGGCTGGAAGCACATTTATAGTCCCCGGATGGCAGATGATTGTGACAAGGTTCAACCACGTCATTTGTCTTCATTATATCAAGGCACAACTGTTGTATAGATGGAAAACTTGAAGAAGGACTATGCAACTTACTTTTACCTTCGCAACAAGTCTAGCTAGAGCTGGGACGGCATCTACAACAGGTCAATACCTCCATCAGACTCCACTTGGTTTAAGGTAACATCTCTGTTAGGAAGCCTGCTTGTTCTTTGTCAACTTCATTCCTCTTATGATTCTATCAATAACAGCTTGCAGATAAATATCACAAATATCGCAACAAGCCCTTCTTGCACTTCGGTGACATTCAAGGTTTCTCAGTAAGGACATTGCCACATGAGTGCATGCCATCTCCTCTCGACCGCGTATGGACAACCAAGTAATGGGAGCATCTACCTCACACCATTTCAAACCAAAAAGAGCTAAATTTTGATGAGAACCTTGACGAATGTATGCCAGAACCTGAGGACAATGTCCATGACAGCAATGAGATGACCCCGACTCCCTCCTCTCAGAATAGAAGTACATGTGGGGGACGGACCAATAGCAAGAAATCAAAGAGTGGAGGGTCAAGGTCTCAAGCCGGCCATGAGTTACTAGAGAATTTTTTTTAACTTCCTTGTCCAAAAAATAACTGATAGCAGACATGGTCTAGACGAGGTATCCCATGTTGCATGAAAGGAAATAAGTGTTATGCGCCCGGACTTTGACGTAGAACAATTTGAGTTGCAAATAAGTTGGCGAGAAAAAGTGGTAGGAATGTTTACATGCTTCTCCGTGGTGATCCAGCAAATCTGAATGCATAGATAGAAAAAAGGACCATTTTGCATTGAGGACTCCCCAGCCATTTTCATTTCATCTAGAAAATTGATTTTAGTAACGAACATGACTTATTGTCTGAACTCCTAGAACCATTTCGTGATTGATATTTGAACTTTTTTTAATGCAAGACGTGGGTATGATGTTGGATAACCTTAACATGTTTACTTGCAGGACTTGGGCAGATAGAAATACACATCATTGTAAACAATCTTTCTTGCAGGTCGTGGGTATGATGTTGGATAACCTGAACATTTTTATTTGCAGGACTTGGGCAGATAGAAATGCACTGGGTATGACATTGGATAACCATATCATGTTTACATGCAGGGTTTGGGCAGATAGAAATGCACATTTATGTAAACAATCTTTCTTGCAGGTCGTGGGTATGATGTCGGATAACCTTAACATGTTTTCTTGCAGGGCTTGGGTAGAAAGAAATGCGCATTTATGTAAACAATCTTTCTTGCAGGTCATGCATCGATAGGTTTAAGATGCAATGTGCTTATTTATATTGATGTGTCATGCATGATGCTAGTTATCACTCTTGTGCCTCATTTTCCTTGACGCATTATGCAAGTTGTGTTGGTATTGAATTCCTTTTATTAGATGATAGGTCTTGATTTAGCTTTAAGTCCTTTGCTAGGGATGCCACCATGAAATTACAATCCTTTTGTGCATATTTGGGATGTTGTCCTAGTAGCATTGGAGTAGTAGGAACTGTGGCGATAAAGTAGTGGGAAGCAGAAGGCAGACAAATCCCTCGTCCATTGCATATAAGGCCTCTAACCGCCCGACAATGGGTAAAGGAGATGCTAGCTGGACTCGGTGGCCGTGCTTTTCAAAAATTCCACATGAAACCTAGTATGATGAGAAGGTTTGTTAGTGTCCTATCAGAGCATGGCTTAACACAGACACGGCACATGGATGAGTAGGTTTGCATCTTTTTGTATGCATTCACAAATGCGCATTCCAATAGAGTCATTCAAGAGGTCATTCAACACAACACTGAGACCATATCATGACACATAAGAAATGTTCTCGCGAAGATACTAACTTTGGAGGGAGAATATATATGACTAGCACTGCCCATGACTCCGGAGATAATCACATCGAACCCTCGATATTACCCTTACTTCAAAGTAAATTATCCGACGCACAATAATTTCCTATTTAGGGGCCCTCTTCTTATCTCAAATTGCATCAATACTGCAGGGAGTTATCGAAGCTACTGATGGGACATACATTCCATCTCAAGTCGATCCTAAGGAACAAAGAGTTTGTCGATGCATGAAGTTATTCACAGCCCAGAATGTTATGGCCGTTTGTGACTTCAATCTATGTTTTACCTACGTGGTTACCGGTTGGGAGGGTTGTTGTGCAGATATGATCGTACTTCGTGATGGAGTAGAGAGTAGCTCGTTTGTCGTCCTAGAGAATTAAAGTATTTGGTGGACTGTGGATATGCTAATACAGACACATTCCTAGCTCCGTATAGAGGTTCCCTTTATCATCTTCCTGCCTGTAGGGCTCGTGGGAGTTTTTACGATAACCATAAGGTCCTATTTAACCATTGTCATGCGTCTCTGCATATTGTAATGGAGCATAGCATACATTCGGGGTATGGAAGAAAAGATTCTGTTGCCTACATGATATGGTGTATCTATTCAACATAAAAGGGATGTCTTTAGGGCCACGTGCATAATTCACAACTTCATACAGCTCAATGGTGGAGATTCAGTATCTGATGATGGCGAGGAAGAGATCTTGCAGAGGAGATAGACGAAGAGCAGCATCGGGTTGTGGGCATCCTAAGTGATGGTATTAGGCATGGACATGTGTTGCAAGATAGAATTGATAATGCTATGTGGAATAATAGACGAAGGAGGCACTCGTAGTCCATTGCTTTGGCTTTGGTTGTATGTTGTACATGAATACCATACTAGTGTGTTTGAGTTCTAGTGTGATCTTTTGAAACTTTACCTTTCAGTCATTGTATATGTATGCTTCTTATCACATGTAAATGTATAATTTTGTAATTATTTTATTTCCCAAATATAAGGGTAACAAAATGGACTCAACAACAGAAAGGTGCGGTTGTGGATATCCATTGATTCTCAGTTACGAAGAGGGTTCAGAACCTCATGTTAAACACCTCTTCTACGTATGCTCAATTGGTCGATGCAGCAGTCGGAAGCCATATGCGCATGCTTCCAGGACAATAGAAAATTTGGCAGATGAATTTTTCTTCATTATGCAACGTTTGTGGGAACAAGAAGAAGAAAACAAGGAACTGCATGGAAGCATGAATGTAGCTTGAAAGAAGTACAGGAAGACATCGATCTGGGTTACCTTTACTCTAAGATAGAGGATGAAGGTGGGCATAGATCTTCACTGAAGGAAATGATTGAGTCACTTCGACCGCAGTTGCGAGATGCAGGAATTGCGATAGTGGACGACTACTTGGTTGACAAACACGTGATTTGAGTGACGTTTTTGTATTTGGGTCATCACAATATGTGGAAGCATTTCAACCTCCTCTGTACGCATATCCTATGAATTTTAAATCACTTTTTAATGTCTCCACTTCATTTTCGAGGGCAATACATGCATAAAGAAGTGTTTGTTGTCACCTCCTGAAACAACAGACAACATGTTATCTCAAAGGTATGATATAGCATGTAGATTAATACAATATTCTCAACATAATTAATATACATAATGCTTTAATTTTCGATATTCGAGGGTATCCTTTTGAACAAAAAAAGACGTCCATTTAAAAATTATTTCCAAAATAATTATAACTCAATCATAACCACACTCACTCCAACCAATCATTACATCACATCATGTCACATCCAACTCCAATTCAACCCCCTCCTATCCAAACACCTACTATTACCATTGGATTATCCATCCTACCAACCCTCACAGGTGAATGTTACTCCAACCCAACCCACGCCACCTACCAAACGAAGCCTAGGGGAGTTTCATGAGAGATTAAGCGACTTTTGACCGCCATGGAAGTCCGATGCTCTTATTACTTCAGGGTTCAACTTCTCACGCCTAGTATCCTCATCAAATTTTTAGTTAATATAGAATTATGAAAGTTTTCAAGATTAAGAAATCTTCATCCATCATTCTTCTCGGATTTGCTGAATTTCTTAACCAAAGGTCGCCATGAGCTTAACTTAAGTGAGATAGGGGAGAGAGATTCCCCAGTGGCTGGTTGAATCTTGATGACGCTTCCTGAGATTTTTACACCACAAACCTTATAAAATTGTCAACTACAAACATGCCACACATTATTCATATTTATCCAACACTTCCTCCCAAACTTACCCCGTCGACCCCCGCAAGCATTCACCGTTGGGGTCGTGGTATAAGAGTTAGTAGGTTTTGCGAGCATAGTGGAGTAAATACGAAGAAAACAAGAGGGTCTTGTAATTGGCAAAGTCTATAAAAGATTTGATCTAAAAAAACCCATTAAACCACTTCATTGCAGGGAGCTTCCAGGTTGTCGTAAGGCATATTTAGACACTTTTTCGTAATTCATTGCAAGGAGTTTTCGGGTTTTAAATACAGACACGATCTTGTTAGAGATGTTTTATTTGATGTATTTAGGCGTGCTGGTGTTGCTATCAAGAAAGATGCGCCTGAGAACTTTTTAACTGATCCACAAGAGAGAAGATCCACTCTTAGACCTGTTGATATTCTGATTTTTGGATGGGTTGGAGGAAAACATGCTTGTGTAGATTTGATAGGAGTTTCTCCGTTGAGAGATTGAAGAGTGTGACATTTACAGCAGGGCACGTTGCCCTCAAAGCTGCTTCAACAAAAGTGGCGAAGCACGAAAAAGCGTGCTTAGAGAATCAACATGTCTTCATCCTTTTTGATTTTGATACTTTTGGATTCCTAGCACCTGAAGCTGTTGAACTTTTGAAAAGGGTCCAAAAAGTCCTGAGCAGTAATGTTATTGTTCCTAAGTTTATGGATGTAATGTTTAGAAGGGTTGATTTTGCAATCCAAAAAAGATTAACGGCGCAGCTTGTTGTCCGTTTAATCACGATGTTTTGAAATAATTATATTTGAGACTTATTATATAGGTAACCAATAATAACTCTGATTTTCCACTGCTTGCTTTAAATGTTAGGGGCGATCCCCCTAAATCCACATTTATACAGGGAACACCATCTAAGATAAAATAATATACATGAATACAACATTTCCAGTAATTCCTCTGAACACAAAGAACATATGTTAACAACAACTGAGAAGCACATATAAATATCTCTGGAGGCCAATACATGATGCTCTTCGCGTAGTAATCTAAACGGCAAGCACCCTGCCATTGTGTGACCCTTTCCTGGACTTAGATCTCTTGGGGGTCTTCGACCTGCAACTTACCCAGGCATAATCCTTGGGGACAGCGAACGGATCGACCGCGTCACTCTCCTGAGGCGACGGGCTCACGGCTTTTAACCGGTTGGACGAGCCCTTGGTTGAGGTGTTGGTAGTCCACCTGAGCCACGAGCTTTTCGTCTCGTGGCCTGCCTTCTGATGCTCGTCCTCCTCGTCTGCAAACTGCCTCGGGCTGGAGAGTGGGGTGAAGAACTGTTCCTTCGGTGCCGGGAGCTCGACGAACTTCGAGAAGGTGACGACAACCCGAACGGTCGGAACAACAGGGATGGCAAGCTGCAAAAGGCATCAAACCAAGAAGAAGAGTCACTATTGGCCCAAACAAGTAATCTTCAAGCTCCAATTATTGATAGTCTAGATAGTTGCCATTTCTGATTTTAATAATTTCCAAGGGCCCGTTCGGGTCACGGGGTTTACCCCCCTTAACTTATCCCCCTCTCTCCTGTGTGGGCTCCACTTTATTCCTTTTTTTAAAAATTAAATAAATCAATTTTACATCATCAATCCTATCAAAAAAAATATATTATACCACCATATCATATAAAAATTATAAACTACTCAACTTCTACTCACTTTTCCAAACTTCAATACAATCACATCACAATAATTACTCACTTTTTAAACTTCAATACAATCATATCACAACAAACCCACTTTTAACCCACCCCCAGTTTACCTCTATCCAAACACCAAAACCCAAAAACAGGTTACCCTCTACCAGTTTAACCCGCCTTAACCCGCTAACCAAACGCACCCTAAGAGACTCCAATGAAGAAGAAAATGTGATCAAGCTACTGTTAGTTCACTTTGAGAAGGAATTTCAATATGTAATTTTCAAAAAACACGTTAAAACTTTGAGGTGGAGGCAGAGGGAGCATTATAGCTGAGTTATTCCTAGATCTATAGCTGTTGTATTTCGACGAATTGGATTTGCCATCAAAAAGGGATTGGCGGCGCAGCTTGTTGCCCGTTTCCTATCAATCTCCCGGTAATAGTTTTTAAGAACTTGGAATCGATTAACTACAATCATATGCAATAAGGCATTCACAATAGGTTAAGTTACAAAAAAGCCTCCAACTACGTATTGATTCTCGATTAGAGTTTCATTTTTCAAATATAACAAAGAGGTATCTGATCTTTTTGTCTCAAATGCATGCCTCTATAAACTTCCATGATCTGTTTATGTCCACATCCCACCCTAAAGTTGAAGGTTTAAGCCCTGATTGAGACGAGGCACAGTTGTGATCTTTTTTGTGAGATTTTTCCCATTTAGGGCATGGGACCCTCCTAATGCCCGGTCAGGGGCCAACAAGATTCAACGCCTCATCCCCCGAGGCTCGCGCCTGGCCTGCGACCCGCTCCCTCCCGAGGCGGACGCGTGCTCGGGATTCCCGGAAGCATGCCTTGGGTGGTGCCCAGTCGGCGAATGGTTCGCCGATCGGCAAACCGTTTGCTGACTGGGTTCCTCTATATAAACCCCGCACCGGCCCCCTCATTCCCCCACACCATTCCTTCATTCCTCCTCCCCCACTCTTGCATTCTTCTCCCATCTTGCAATCCTCCTCCTTCTTCCCCTCATTCCTCCACATCAAGCCTCCTTCTCCTCCCTCCTACATTCCAACAAGGTATGCTTTAATTTTTACATAATTTTTTAGTTGTATAATTTAAATAATATTAGTTCAATAATTTTTGAGAAAAAAACTTATGACCACATGTTAGCTTTGATCACAAAAGTCTCCATTCCCCACATGTTAGCTTTGATCACAAAAGTTTCCTTTCCTTTGCTAAAATAATAATACCACAATGATCTTCAATTTAGATGATCAAATCTTTCTGAATTCGGATCAATCATACAACCCTTTAATTATATGCCTAGGGATGTAGATTAAAATTGATAGTCTGAATTCGAATCATTCAATTTACCAAATCCATAGTTCTTCTGAATTCGGATTAAACATCTTTATTTATTTACATAGATTAGGATCACTATGATGCTAACACAATGACATATAAGGAATAACTCCATGTAACGTAATCATTGATTATTTATTAATCATTGATTACTTATTTATTATTATTTATTAGTAATCAGTAATTAGTAGTTAATCATTGAGTAGTTATTATATTTTTTAAGTAATTAGCAATCATTGATTAATTATTAATAGTTAGTAAATAATATTATATAGTAATTATCAATTACTAAATAATTAGCTATTATTAATAATTAGTTAGTAATTAATAATTAGTAATTATTAATTTTGAATTAGTTAATTATTAATTAGTCTTTAATATTTATTAGTTAATTATTAGTTAGTCTCATTAGTTATTAATTATCACTGATTACTTAATTATTACTTACTAATTAGTAATTAATAATTAGTAAATAATTAGCAATTACTAATGAATAGTTAGTAATTATTAGTTATTAGTAAGTTAATATTAGCTAATATTTAGTAATTAAAAATTAACAATAACTAATTAATAATTAATTCATAATAAGTAGCATTAGTTAATTACTTATTTACTACTTAATAATTATTACATAATTACTTATTACTTATTAGTTAATAATTAACTAATTACTCATTATTACTTAATAATTATTACATAATTACTTATTAGTTAATAGTAATTAACTAATTACTAATTAATATACATTAAATGTTAGTTATTAATAAATACTTAGTAATTAGTATATAATTACTAATTGATTAATTATTAAATATTATTTATTACTTATTACTTACTAACTAGTAATTATTAGTAATTATTAGTTATTAATTATTTAATTATTAACTAGTCATTAATAATTATTAGTTAATTATTACTTATTGGTAATTAGTAATTAATTATCACTCATTAATTAATTAATAATTAATAATTATAAAATAATTAATAAATAGTAATTATTAATTAGAAAATAATTAATAAATAATAATTATTTATTAAAAAATAATTATCAATTACTAATTAATAGTTGCTAATTATCATTTATTACTAAGTTAATATTACCTAATAATTAGTATTTTATAATTACCAATAACTAAGTAATAATTGATATATAATAACTAGCGATAGTTAATTATTAGTAATTACTTAAAACTAGTAAATATTTATTTATTAATTACTTAATATTAAATAAGTTACTTTGTCCTTACTGTTTTATAGATAATGGCCAACATGGCTCCATTGTTTATGTCTTGGAATGGAAGAATTGTCATTGAGAACGGGAATGTAACCTACGAGGGGGGGCTGAAAGATGATAGGTTTTCCGGATTCTGACAGTTTCGAGGAACTAGTGCGGACGATTCGTGGTGTTACTGATAGAGGGAAGGGGAGTACAAAATCCCTGTCACGTGTAGATGGACTATGAACGTGAACACCTTCTATCCAGTAGTGATCACTGATACTGCGACAACCGAGTTAATGTTAAACATTGCTCGGTCTCTTGGAATTATGTAATTGATGGTGGATGCGGATCCCACTGGAACTCATGAGATTCACGTCAACAATATTGTTGAGTCTTCTCGAAGGGGACGAAAGGATGCTACGTGCAGTATCCCAGATCTAAATCTGAATTATGATGACGAAGAGGATGATTCTGTTGTCATTCCCAAGGTGAATGCCGAGGATGCGGATGAAGACACTGTTGACGAGGAGGAGGACGACAACAACGACATGAATGTTGACTTTGATGACATCCACGGTCAGGGATCACTCATTGGTTCTATCAGCAGTGAACCGATCTTTGATCCTACAGTTGATTACGGCATGACCTTGGAACCTATGCCGGAGCTTCCTGACATTTTTACGGGTGACGACTGGATAGCAAACAGTTTGTAGAGGAAGCACAAATCTTGAACGAGCCGCATGACATCATTTTCTCGGATAGGAGTGGACTCGAGTATTGGAATAATAGATATTTTAATTCAAAAAATGATTTAATTGATGCGGTAAGCACCTGGAGTATGGCAAAGTACGTGCAATACAAAGTGCTCGCGTCGAAAAAAGACATTTACACTGTACAATGTGCATTACCTAACTGAAATTGGAGGTTACACGCTAGCTGCAGCAAGAGGAGTGAAGTTTGGAAGGTTCGAACATATCGTGAGGAGCATACATGTCGAAATCCGGTGCTGCTAACTAATAACCGACAGTGCAATACAATATTTATTAGTCGGTTTATTTTAAAGACTCTTAGATCCAACCTTACACTGACCCCAATGTGACTAGGAGTCTTGTTTCAGGTACGTACCATGTCACAATTTCGTACAAAAAAATCTGGTTAGCAAGAAAGCATGCATTGACGACAATTTTTGGCGATATGGAGTTGTCCTACGTTGATATCCGGAGATTTATGTGGACGATGAGACAAACCAATCCGGGGTCCTGATATGAGTTCCAAATAGAGCCTTACATTGATCCTGAGTCTCGTCAAGTAGTACCTGAGAAAAATGCTATCTTTCGATTGTTTTGGGCATTCGATCTGTCGCTGACAGGCTTCGCGTATGGTCGACCAGTTATGAGCATATATACAACACACTTGGATGGAAAATTTAAAGGTCACTTGCTCATAGTCACTTCTGTTGATGGGAACGGGCACATATTCTCTGTTACCTTTGCAGTAGTCAAAAAAGAAACGTTGGATGCCTGGGAGTTTTTCCTACATAAATTGTCATATTTAATTCAGCGAGATGATATCTGTTTTTTGAGCGATCGTTTCAGTGGTTTGAAGAATCTGCTGCCCAAGGATTTTTCCAGCTGATCGTGGCCACTGTCATCGATTCTATCTGAGGCACATGCAAGCGAACATGCAAAGGGCGGGTCATGACCGATGGAAGAAGGAAAATTTTACAGTACATGGGCGGTAACGAATACGCACGCCCACGATCGGATTATGAGACAGATCCAAGGTAATGATCATGAGGCGTACGAGTGGATTATCTGCCAGGAAGACGGTGATTGGAATTTCTGGGCATTGTCATACGACCAAGGACGTCGTTTTGGGAACACTACGACCAACCTTTCAGAATGCTTCAATAGTGTGTTGAAGGTCATGCGCGGCCTTCCGATCCTGACAATGATTCTTGCAATCTTTTATCGTTTAAATACCTACTTCGTCACTCGTCGCATGCTGGGTGAAGCTACTACCTTAGAGATAATGCCAAGATACAACAAGATTATTGACGATAATGTTGAGTTAGCTCGCACACACAATGTTGAGCAATTTTCACAGATAGTATTCGAGGATAAATATCGTGAACGAAACTACCGAGTAGAACTCAACAGGACTGAATCTGAATGCACATGTAGATTTATGCAGTGTTTTCACCTCACATGCTCGCATGTCATTGCGGTTTGTGGACATGTTAACGTTGGTATCGAGCATGTTAGGAACTATTCGCATTACTACACTCCTGTCGCATTTCGCCAAACTTACGCAGCTGAATTCTCACCAATACATGATCATCGGTACTGGCCGACAAATGTACCTCGGGCCATCTTGATGCCGCCGAATGTGGAAGTAGGCCCGGGTCGACTACGATCGCGTAGAATCCACAACAGCATGGATAAAATGGGAGTGTGAACGTAAGGTGTGGTATATGTAAACAGAGTGGTCATACCCGTGCGATATGTCCCGAACGGTGAATGTAGCGATGATATGTAATGTACACTAAATTAATTTCGAATGTCTATCTTATCTTCCACCGAACATTGATATATGTTTTTATTGAAATATTTGTGAAACCTTTTTTCTTTGATGCTAACTCTTTTATGAGATAGGAAATGGACTTCACTCCTGGACCACTTGATGCTTCGATTCTGGTTCAGCAGAACCACCACATACCGCATCACTGCTCGATGAGGATGCAACGGTATCAATGTAAAACTATTATTTTTTCATAACAAAACTAGTTCTAACATCGTACTATGTGGTTATGTAGAATTTCAGATTCGTCAAGAATGGACGTGTACTCAACAAGTTACTGGTTAAACCCAGGAGTGTAGTGTTCGACCAATTGCAGGAGACGGCTGGCTTACGCTGCGTAAGCAACATGAGGAGGGCAAACCTCGATCAGACGTTCCTGATGGCTCTCTTGGAACGATGGAGACCGGGGACACATGCTTTTCATCTCCGACACGGTGAAGCCACCGTGACATTGAAAGATGTCTCTATCCTTACATGTCTTCGTGTCGATGGGGCTCCCGTAACAGGTTACGAACACCCTACACGATATAACTGGAGTGCTTATTGCGAGGAGTGGCTTGGCGTCAACCCCATCGCTGGAGTCAGAGATAATTTGTCAAGTGGACGCTTGAAGCCTACTTGGATTCATGACACTATTCTCTCGGATGCAAACCTCCAGTAGCAAGATCCGAACAGGTTGCAGAGAATCATACATGCCTTCATTTTATACCAGATTGGGGAGTCTTTCTTCCCGGACTCCACAGGTGATAAGGTACCGTTACGGTATCTCCGCCTGCTCGAGAATTTCCGAGAATGTGATCAGATGGCTTGGGGGCAATAGTACTTGCCCAATTATACCAACAACTTGACGAATGCTCGCTGAGAAGATCCAAGAGATGTTACGGGTTTCTGACGTTGCTGCAGACTTGGTTTTGGAAGCACATACACATCGGGGTGCCCCGACCGTATAGAATGGATCCCGCAGCTCTGAACCAAGGGCCATATGCTTCGAGGTATGACACGCACAATCACCATTCACATATTTTATGTCTTGATAAGATATTAACACGTAAATAAACAAATGGACGTCAGGACGTAGGTCGTTTACTCAGAATGTTCAGACAACGAACCTGGCGTTTTATCGCAATGAGTTGGACACACAGGACGAACATCAGGTACGGTTTGTGCCTTTCCTAGATATAACTTGCCCTTAGTATAAAATAACTAACTTTAGACTGTTTAACAGATGCGTTGGTCTCCACATCAAATGGAGATCGTAAATCACCTTCCCGCTATCTGCCGAGATGGACAGGAAGTGTGGAGGTCCCAGACGGTCCTAATTTGTTTTAACATAGCGGTCATGCACGTGCCAGATTGTGTAATGAGACAAATTGATCTACGACCTCACATCCCAGATCAAATGCCTCTGATAGTTTTTCCGAATTATCGATCTCGTCAACGGGAGAACGATCATATTGATTGGGTTGATCAACTCCGAGAACAGATCGTTCGATGGAATCAACGGCGTCAAACCGTGGTGATGGAAAGACAATCGGTTGAATCGAGCGAGCAGCAGCTGGAAGCATACATGAGCTGGTATTGGAACATTACACGGCGATGGATACATACTTCAATACCGCCACCGCGCTTTACATATGAGCCTTACGCTCCCAGGTTCTGACCAGGGATAAGTGTGCATATTTTTCCTCTTTAATTCTGGTAAAACATCAACTCAAACACGGGTCAAACTTTCACGTGCAGAGTGTGTACGAAGATCGTGGGATCCTGGAAGATTACGAACGGAGCTCGGAGTTGCGGAATGTAATTGGCTTACTTGACTCTGCCTTACAAAACTTCGGATTGGCAGATCAAATGAGTCAGTACAACTCGAGGTACTCGTACTCCACTGAGCTTTCTGTTGTCCCATTCCATGTCCCTGAACCACACCGATCGTCTGAAGCTGCTGCTCAAAGTTATGCTTTTCACGTACATGAACTGTATGCTGTCGGTAGAAACGATGACGAAGCGAGACCATCCCAGGTCCAGTTTACACAACCTTCACAAGCTGGAGATTTCTGGGGTCTAAACCAGAGCATTGCCCCCCATGAGCAGACATTTACACAATTCTTAACCAGCGATTTCAATCCACATCAAACAACTGTATTTTCCTATTATGCAGATTCCAGTCATGTGCCTCCATTCCAGAATCTGCGAGGCACACCATTGCCACAGCAGCCTACACCGCAGCCTGATTAGCCACCATCAGAGCATCGTCAACGACCTGTACAGATTGATAGAGCTTCATCAGTCAGGGACTCAACACCACAGCCACCACGAGAAACAACTGATGGGAGTGGGAGTGGTACCGGTGTTGCTAATCGGGGCCGTAGGGCTAATATATCATCGATCTTAAGTAGGACACGTAGAATTCTTAATCCGCAGTGATTTGGATGAACAATCTCTTTTTATTTAGTAGATTAATGACAGTATGATCGTTTACGTTGATTTCACCGTAATGTTAAGCTTCCTTCATCATTAAAAATAAATGGCATAAAATTAGTAATATGCAGATACTTGGAATATGACTTTTCATGGGTCATTTTACACTTCCATCACAACTAAAATATAACTTATTGGCGTGTCGCAAATCCGTAAGTACAATCTCATGTTACGTTTTATTTCCATATTGGGAGCAATTCTTTTCTGCCTTACAATAATTATATTTTATTAATTTCTTATGATATTATTTTATTGTAGGAGATGGCGAAAACTAGATTCACAACACGTAAGTCGGTACGTCCTCCGACCAACAGATTCCTACCGATTCGTACACCGCTCAGGGCGAATGCATCACATCAGACTCCACCTGCTTCACCACACCAACCACAAGGCGGACCTTCTGCAGTCCCACGAGAGGGTAGTCCCCACAACTCGGAGATGGCTCGTGATCCTCGCAGCCTATCAGATGCTCCTATGGAGTATCCATTACAGAATACTTCGGAGTATCCATTGCATTATACTTCGCTACCTCAACCGCTTCATTCTGTAGACTCTCCGTTTACCGACTACTCTCCACAATCCATGCCTCCACCAATGGATGTGAGTTCTCAGAGCGAGACCTCCCCGCTCACTAATGTCTACGACGAGGAGGAGCTGTTCGCTGGCTTGGCAGATTTACATTATACAATTGCACTTAAGTACGCGCGTCTGAGCGTACTTCGAGGACAATGAGTATATTCGAGGACATGATTACTAGTGTTTACGTATTGTACTTTTTAAGACATGTTTATCTAATGTAATGCTAGATGTGATCTTTCCACTTCGCATTTGAAACAATGGATCTTAAATTGTAATGTGAAGCGAGTTGTTGAATGTAATGTTTCTGTTAGCTATTTGGGGATCAAATTAGAGAGTGCTAAGTAAAAGTGACTTGTTATTTTACTTTCTTTCCTTTTCTCTTCTTTCTTTTTGTACTGTTCTTATGTGGATGTTTAAAAATGGTACATGTACCATTATATTTTATATACTTTATGTATTCATTATTATACAATGGTACAATCAATAAGAATTAAATGAGCCATTATTATTATATAATATTTCTACACTATCATTTTGAAATAGAAGTACGTGAATTAGGAATATCAGAAGGGTGAGCATGCAAAATTTATGTAAATTGGGGCTGAATAATTGTGACACGCTTCGGAGAGGGCGGGTCGTTGATCGGCGCACGGTTCGCCAGTCGGCAAACCGTTTGCCGATCAATACCCTGACCGGGAATTATCGCGTTGCTATGCCCTGAGCGGGTATTACGGAGGGGGGCATGCCCCTTCCGGGAAAAATCTCTAATACAACAGACGATCCACTCCAAAGTATTCTGCAATGGATACTCCGTAGGAGCATCTGATAGGTTGTGAGGATCACGAGCCATCTCCGAGTTGTGGGGACAACCCTCTCGTGGGACTGCAGAAGGTCCACCTTGTGGTTGGTGTGGTGAAGCAGGTGGAGTCTGATGTGATGCATTCGCCCTGAGCGGTGTACGAACCGCAAGGACTCTGTTGATCGGAGGATGTACCGACTTACGTGCTATGAATCTAGTTTTCACCATCTCCTGCAATAAAACAATATCATAAGAAATTAATAAAATAGAATTATCGTAAGGCAGTAAAGAATTGCTCCCAATATAGAAATAAAATGTAACAGCATGAGATTGTACTTACGGATTTGCGACACGCCAATAAGTTATATTTTAGTTGTGATGGAAGCGTAAAATGACCCATGAAAAGTCATATTCCAAGTATCTGCATATTACTAATTTTATGCCATTTATTTTTAATAACGAAGGAAACTTGACATTACGGTGAAATCAACGTAAACGATCATACTGTCATTAATCTACTAAATAAAAAGAGATTGTTCATACAAATCACTGCGGATTAAGAATTCTACGTGCCCTACGTAAAATCGATGATATATTAACCCTACGGCCCCGACTAACAACACCGGTACCACCCCCACTCTCATCAGTTGTTTCTCATGGTAGTTGTGGTATTGGGTCCCTGACTGATGAAGCTCTATCAATCTGTGCAGGTCGTTGACGATGCTCTGATGGTGGTTGATCTGGTTGCAATGTAGGTGGATGTGGCAGTGGTGTGCCTTAGAGATTCTGGAATGGAGGCACAAGGTTGGAATCTGCATAATAGGCTAATCCAGTCGTTTGATGTGGATTGAAATCATTGTTTAAGAATTGTGTGAATGTTTGCTTAGGGGGAGGGGGGAATGCTCTGGTTTAGACCCCAGAAATCACCAGCTTGTGAAGGTTGCGTAAACTTGACCTGGGATGGTCCCGCTTCGTCATCGTTTTTACCGACAGCATACGGTTCATGTACGTGAAAAGCATAACTTTGAGCAGCAGCTTCAGACGATCGGTGTAGTTCAGGGACATGGAATGGGACAGCATAAAGCTCAGTGGAGTACGAGTACCTCGAGGTGTACTGACTCATTTGATCGGCCAATCCATAGTTATGTAAGGCGGAGTTAAGTAAGCCAATTACATTCCGCAACTCCGAGCTCCGTTCGTAATCTTCCATGATCCCACGAGCTTCGTACACACTTTGTACTTGAAAGTTTGACCCGTATTTGAGTTGATGTTTTACCAGAATTAAAGAGGAAAAATATACACACTTACCCCTGGTTGAACCTGGGAGCGTAAGGCTCATATGTAAAGCACGGTGGCGGTATTGAACTATGTATCCATCACCGTGTAATGTTCCAATACCACCTCGTGTATGCTTCCAGCCGCTGCTCGCTCGATTCAGCCGATTGTCTTTCCATCACCACGGTTTGACGCCGTTGATTCCATCGAACGATCTGTTCTCGGAGTCGATCAGCCCAATCAATAAGATCGTTCTCCCGTTGACGAGAGTGACGATTCAGAAAAACTATCAGAGGCATTTGATCTGGGATGTGAGGTCGTAGATCAACATATCTCATTACACGATCTGGCACGTGCATGACCGCTATGTTAAAATAAATTAGGACCATCTGGGACCTCCACACTTCCTCTCCATCTAGGCAGATAGCGGGAAGGTGATTTACATCTCTATTTGATATGGAGACCAACGCATCTGTTAAACAGTTTAAAGTTAGTTATTTTATACTAAGGACACGTCATATCTCGGAAAGGTACGGACCGTACCTGATGCCCGTCCTGTGTGTCCAACTCATTGCGATAAAACGTCAGGTTCGTTGTCTAAACGTTCTGAGTAAACGATCTACGTCCTGACGTTCATCTGTTTATTCACGTGTTAATATCTTATCAAGATATAAAATATTTGAATGGTGACTGTGCGTGTCATACCTCGAAGCATATGACCCTTGGTTCAGAGCTGCGGGATCAATTCTATACGGTCGGAGCACCCGATGTGTATGTGCTCCCAAGACCAAGTCTGCAGCAACGTCAGAAACCCGTAACATCTCTTGGATCTCCCCAGCGAGCATTCGTCAAGTTGCTGGTATAATTGGGCAAGTTCTGCTGTCCCCCAAGCCATCTGACCACATTCTCGAAAATTCTCGAGCAGACGGAGATACTGTAACGGTACCTTATCACCTGTGAAGTTCGGGAAGAAAGACTCCCCAATCTGGTATAAAATGAAGGCCCGTACGATTCTCTGCAACCTATTCGAATCTTGCTCCTAAAGGTTTGCATTCGAGAGAATATTGTCATGAATTCAAGTAAGCTTTAAGCGTCTGCTTGACAAATTATCTCCGACTCCAACGATGGGGTTGGCGCCAAGCCACTCTTCGCAATAAGCACTCCACTTATATCGTGCATGGTGTTTGTAACCTGTCACGGGAGCCCCATCGACACGAAGACCTGTAAGGATAGAGACATCTTTCAATGTCACTGTGGCTTCACAGTGTCAGAGATGGAAAGTATGTGTCCCCGGTCTCTATTGTTCCAAGAGAGCCATCAAGAGCGACTGATCGAGGTTTGCCCTCCTCATGTTACTTACACAGCGGAAGCCATCTGTCTCCAGTTCTTGGTCGAACGCTACACTCCGGGGTTTAACCAGTAACTTGTTGAGTGCACGTCCATGCTCGACGAATCTGAAATTCTGTATAACCACATAGTTCGATGTTAGTACTAGTTTTGTTACGAAAAATTAATAGTTTTACATTGATACCGTTGCATCCTCATTGAGCGGTGATGTGATATGTGGTGGTACTGCTGAACCAGAATCGAAGTATCAAGTGGTGCAGAGTAGAGTCCATTTCCTATCTCATAAAAGAGTCAGCATCAAAGAAAAAAGTTTCACAAATATTTCAATAAAAAATATATTAATATCCTGTGGAAGATAACATAGACATTCGAAATTAATTTAGTGTACATTACATATCATCGTTACATTCACCGTTCGGGACATATCGCACGGGTATGACTACTCTGTTTACATATATCACACCTTCATTCACACGCCCCATTTCATCCATACTGTTGTGGATTCTACGCGATCGTGGTCGACCCGGGCCTACTTCTACATTCGGCAGCATCAAGATGGCCCGAGGTACATTTGTTGGCCAGTACCGACAATCGGGTATTGGTGAGAATTCAGTTGCGTAAGTTTGGCGAAATGCGGCAGGAGTGTAGTAATGCGAACAATTCCTAACATGCTCGATACCAACGTTAACATGTCCACAAACCGCAATGACATGCGAGCATGTGAGGTGAACGCCAGTGCATAAATCCACATGTGCATTCAGAATCAATCCTGTTGATTCTTACTTGATGGTTTCCTTCATGACATTTAACCCTGAATACTGTCTGTGAAAATTGCTTGGCATTGTGTGTGCGAGCTAACTCAACATTATCGTCAATAATCTTGTTATATCTCGGCATTAGCTCTGAGATAGTAGTTGCACATGCCTGCGCCGACGAAGTAGGTATTTAAACGATAAAAGATTGCAAGAATCATTGTCAGGATCGGAAGGCTGCGCATGCCCTTCAACACACTGTTGAAGCATTCTGAAAGGTTGGTCGTAGTGTTCCCATAACGGCATCCTTGATCGTATGACAATGCCCAAAAATTCCGATCATCGTCTTCCTGACAGATTATCTACTCGTACGCCTCAGGATCATTACCTTGGATCTGTCTCATAATCCGATCGTGGGCGTGCGTATTCATTACCGCCCCTGCACTGTAAAATTTTCCTACGCCCATCGGTCATGACCCGCCCTTTGCATGTTCGCTTGCATGTGTCTCAGACAGAATCGATGACAGTGGCCACGATCAGCTGGAAAATACTTGGGAAGCAGATTCGTCAAACCACTGAAACGATCGCTTAAAAAAACAGATACCATCTCGCTGAATTAAATATGACAATTTATGTAGAAAAAACTCCCAGGCATCCAATATTTCTTTTTCGACTACTACAAAGGCAACAGGGAATATGTGCCCGTTTCCATCAATAGAAGTGGCTACGAGCAAGTGACCTTTAAAATTTTCCATGCAAGTGTGTTACATCTTATGCTCATAACTGGTCGCCAGTACGCGAAGCTGTCAGCGACGGACCGAATGCCCAAAACAATCGAAAGCAATTTTTCTCACGTACTACTTGGCGAGACTCATGATCAATGTAAGGCTCTGTTTGGAACTCATACCAGGACCCGGATTGGTTTGTCTCATCGTCCACATAAATCTCCGGATGTCAGCATAGGACAACTCCATATCGCTAAAAATTGTCGTCAATGCATGCTTTCTTGCTAACCAAGCTTTTTTGTACGAAATTGTGGCGTGGTACATATCTGAAACAAGACTCCTAATCACATTGGAGGTTAGTGTAAAGTTGGATCTAAGAGTCTTTAAAATAAACCGACTAATAAATGCTTATTGCACTGTCGGTTATTACTTAGCAGCACCATATTACAACATGTATGCTCCTTACGATATGTTCGAACCTTCCAAACTTCACTCCTCTTGTTGCAGCTAGCATGTAACCTCCAATTGCAGCTAGGTAATGCACATCCTAGAGTGTAAATGTCTTTTTTCGAAGCGAGAACTTTGTATTGCACGTACTTTGCCATACTCCAGGTGCTTACCGCATCAATTAAATCATTTTTGAATTAAAATATATGTTATTCCGAGTCTACTCCTATCCGGGAAAATGGTGTCCTGTAGCTCGCTCAAGAATTGTGTTTCCTCTACAAAACTGTTTGCTATCCAGTCGTCATCCGTAAAAATATCAGGAAGCTCCGGCATAGGTTCCAAGGTCATGCCGTAATCAACCGTAGGATTAAAGATCGGTTCGTTGCTGATGGAACTGATGAGTGATCCTGACTGTGGACGTCATCAAAGTCAACATTCATGTCGTTGTTGTCGTCTCCTCCTCGTCGACAGTGTCTTCATCCGCATCCCTGGCCATTCACCTCGGGGAATGATAGCAGAATCCTCCTCTTCGTCATCATAATGCAGATTTAATCTGGGATACTGCACGTAGCATCCTCTCGTCCCCTTCGAGAAGACTCAGCAATATTGCTGACGTGAATCTCATGAGTCCAGTGGGATCCGCATCCACCATCAGTTGCATCATTCCAAGAGACCGAGCAATGTTTAACATTAACTCGATTGTCGCAGTATCAGTGATAACTACTGGATAGAAAGTGTTCACGGTTCATAAGCCATATACACGTGACACGAACGTTGTACTCCCCTTCCCTATATCCAGTAACACTACGAATCGTCTGTATTAGTTACTCGAAACGGTCAGAATCCGAAAAACATATCATCTTCCCAGTCCCCCCTCGTAGGTTACATTCCCGTTCTCAATGACAATTCTTCCATTTCAAGACACAAACAATGGAGCCATGTTGACCATTATATATAAAACAGTAACGACAAAGTAACTTATTTAATATTAAGTAATTAATAAATAAATATTTTACTAGTTTTTAAGTAATTACTAATAATCAACTACCGCTACTTATTATATATCAATTATATTTAGTTATTGGTAATTATTAAATACTAATTATTGGGTAATATTAACTTAGTAATAAATGATAATTAGTAATTACTATTAGTATTGGTAATTATTTTGTAATAAATAATTACTATTTGCTAATTATTTTCTAATTAATAATTACTATTTCCTAATTATTTTCTAATTATTAATTACTAATTAATAATTAATAATTAAATAATGAGTGATAATTAATTACTAATTACCAATAAGTATAATTAACTAATAATTATTAATGACTAATAGATAATTAATTAATTCATAACTAATAATTACTAATAATTGCTAGTTAGTAAGTAATAAGTAATAATTAATATTTAATAATTAATCAATTAGTAATTATATACTAATTACTAAGTACTATTAATAACTAACATTTAATGAATATTAATTAGTAATTAGTTAATTACATTAACTAATAAGTAATAAGTAATTATGTAATAATTATTAAGTACTAATGAGTAATTAGTTAATTACTATTAACTAATAAGTAATAAGTAATTATGTAATACTTATTAAGTAGTAAATAAGTAATTAACTAGTGCTACTTATTATAAAATAAATTATTAATTAGTTATTGCTAATTTTTAATTACTAAATATTAGATAATATTAATTAAGTAATAACTGGTAATTACTAACTATTCATTAGTAATTGCTAATAATTTATTAATTATTAATTACTAATTAGTAAGTAATAATTAAGTAATGAGTGATACTTAATAACTAATGAGATTAACTAATAATTAACTAATAATTATTAAAGACTAATTAATAATTAACTAATTCAAATTAATAATTACTAATTATTAATTACTAACAACATATTTGCTAATTATTTAATAATTGAACATTACTACATAATATTATCTACTAATTATTAATAACTAATCAATGATTGCTAATTACTTAAAAATTATAAATAGCTACTCAATGATTACTTAATAATTATTGATTAATAATAAATAATTATCAATAACTAATCAAAAATTATTAATCAATAACTACTTAAATGGAGTTATTCCTTATATGTCATTGTGTTAGCATCATAGTGATCCTAATCTATGTAAATAAATAAAGAGGCTTGATCCGAATTCAGAAGAACTATGGAGTTGGTAAAGTGGGATTATTCGAATTCAGAATATCAATTTTAATGTACATCCCTAGACATATAATTAAAGGGTTTGTATGATTTATCCAAAATTAGAAAGATTTGATCTTCTAAATTGAATATTATTGTGGTATTATTATTCTAGCAAAGGAAAGGAAACTTTTATGATCAAAGCTAACATGTGGGGAAAGGAAACTTTTGTGATCAAAGCTAACATGTGGGCATGAATTTTTTTCTCAAAAATTATTGAACTAATATTATTTAAATTATACAACTAAAAAATATGTAAAAATTAAAGCATACCTTGTTGGAATGTAGGAGGGAGGAGGAGGGCTTGATGTGGGGGAATGAGGGGAAGAAGGAGGAGGATTGCAAGATGGGAGACGAATACAAGAGTGTGGGAGGAGGAATGAAGGAATGGTGTGGGGGAATGAGGGGGTTGGTGCGGGGTTTATATAGGGGAACCCGGACAGCAAACGGTTCGCCGATCGGCGAACCATTCGCCGACTGGGCCCCAACCAAAGCACGCTTCCGGGAATCCCGAGCACGCCCATCCGAGAATCTCGAGCACGTGGCCACCTCGGGAGGGAGCGGGTCGCAGGCCAAGCGCGAGCCTCGAGGGACGAGGCATTGAATCTTGTCGGCTTGTGCGTTGATCGGCGAACGGTTCGCCGATCGACAAATTTGTTTGCCGATCAATGCCCTGATTGGGAATTTCGGTGTTGCCATGCCCTGACCAGGCATTACGGAGGGTCCCATGCCCTGAATGGGAAAAATCTCCTTTTTTTAGTTTACCCTTCAAAATATCCATTTGGCAACAGTCCATTACAAACCCCCTGACAAATTTGATTAAATAAATATTGTAAAATGCTCAGAAATAGGTCTGACATCATATTTTCATTGTTCCTCTTTTTTGTTAGACTAAAGAGGGTTGTTGGTTCAGTTGTGGGACCTTTGACAACGGTCAGTGGAATTGCACGTCCCGCGTGTTGTGAAAAATAAACGTACAAACAAGTAAAAAAAATAGTGGATAAAAATAAAATACAGTTTGGTAACAAAATGCCAACTTGGTGAAAGAGCATTTTCACTATGATGAAAACACGGGCAAAGATCTTGAAAATCCAATCGAGATCCATTTACGGAATATATTCGGACCATAAATGGGTTAGGAATATGGAAGAATAAGATGAACCAGGGATAAAGAAAGAGACGGTGGGATTTCTTATTTCTAACCCTAGCAAAAGTATGAAGGAAGTGAGGCTGTCTTCTGGTTTTTTAGCAGCAGGGTAAGCAGAGGCGAGATTTTAATGTTACATTCAAGACCTTGACAGCAGGCCATGCCGCCCTCAAAGCTGCTTCAGGAAAAGTGATGAAGTACGAGAAAGCATGCACTAAGATTACCATGCTTCATCTCTTTTGTTTTTGATACTTTTGGTTCTTAGAAGCTGTTGAGCTTTTAAAAAGGATCCAAAAAGTCATGAATAGTAATATGATGGTTCTTAGATTTATGGATGTAGTTTTCAGAAATGTTGGCTTTGCAATTCAAAACGGATTAACGGAGTTTGCCCGCTTGTCTCCTATTTCGATGTAATACAATTAATTAATAATAGTGACAGCACATTCCAAGACCAAATTAACGTTAGCGTGCTGCAGTGGGAGAACTCCCCAAAACCTGACACCGGCGAACGAATAGAGACCAGGTAAAAACAGGCAATAGATGATGTCGGACCCCCAATGGAACTGGGACTAAAACGAGAAAGAGTGA
>JAZKJV010007500.1:117500-275925 GCA_037367405.1 Ottelia alismoides | reverse complement strand
TTTTGATAGGATTGATGATGTAAAATTGACTTATTTAATTTTTTAAAAAAAGAATAAAGTGGGGGCTACAGAGAGAGAGGGTGGTGTGGGTTAAGGGGTGTTAACTCCCCCAAGGGGAGGGTAACCCGGTAACCAAACACTACCTTAGGTGCTATTAGTAGGTTTAATGGTCTTAGGATGGGAAGATATCATTGGGTCTGGAAAGATGGAGACTTTCTTGCAAGACGAGCCTATAAAACCATCGATAGACAGTCTATCCCGCAACAGAATAATTTAGTTCAAGATTGCAAGTCTATTTGGTAGTTAAACGTGCCTACACGTATTAATATCTTCATGTAGCTGATGCACATAGAGCGAATCTTGACGAAAGAGCACTGGTCTAGAATCTTTATAGGAAACGATGACAAATGCATCTTATGAGTTGGGGAGGTGGAGAATATTAATCATCTCTGTTTTACCTCCGAAAAGATGAAGGTTGTTTGGCAAGAATTGGCGATTGATTGGGTCAACAAGGAGAATCTCGTCACTTTCTAGGATTCAATCTTTAATGCAAGATTCGTGGACGTTAGAGAGCTAATCCTCCCTGTGACAACAGTTTGGGAGATTTGAGGTTCACACAATGATGTCTTCTTTCTGGTAGATTATTTTTATGTTGAGAATGTAGTGTTTTACACCAAAACTCTCCTCAATGATTGGCTTTTGTAAGATATCTCGGGTAATTCTCCTTAATCTAATATATTTGGGATTAACATCTTAGTGTGTTTCCTCTTTTTTGACATCAAAAAATAATAAAATATTTACACTTATTAATCGCTTTGTTCGGGGCAAGGATCAAAAAATTAGAGTAAAAATGGCGAAGGCTTCTCCCACTTTTAAGTAAAGTTGGCTGTATGGATTCTTGTTCGAATCTATGTTGCAAGATTTGACTTTTTTTTACATTGGTTGTTAACTACCTACTGCAACCCACACAAGGGGGGATTTGAACAATGGCAAGGCTCAAAACATTAGAGTAAACAAACAGAAATAGAATTGAGCATTTATTCCTGGAGATTGGGAAAACAGCTCTTGTGAGCTTTTACTAGTTGGCATATCTTGTAATGAACCCTCTCAACATGAATTTTATAAAAAAATTTTGTAGGAAGTCCTTTAAACTATAAAAAACATTCACAACATGAATTCCATAAAAAATGAAGGAAATAATTTCTTTAAACTATAAAAAATAAGGTGACCAAGACGGTTATGCCATTTCATGTTCAAGCTTCGATTGTACATGCTACTTCCCAACAAACCACTGCAGAGACCAAAGGATTCTTCGCCGCGACTTTGCAGAGACCATCGGCTACCATACCAATCTTATTCTTCCTCTGGTCATCATATATTATTACAGGACAAAGATACATCAAAAAAAGGAGTCCACGATTTAATTCTTGTGTGATCTTGCTAATGGATAAGAGATTTAAAGATAGGCTTGTAACATGGAGAGCATCTTGCATTGGAAGACAATCGTAATTGGATCATAATTCGATGCTTCCCATCTAAAATGATAAAACTACAACCATCTGACACATACTGAAGATCGAATTCTGAACTGTTTGTATCAAGGAGTCGAGTGTTCTTAATCATGTGATCAGATGCACCACTGTCAAGAATCCATAACTCACAAAAAGAGTTATCGCCTTGTCGTGCGGAGTACTCTCTTGCTCTGAACGACAAAGGCATGAATGATGGGATCTGGATCACAATTCTAATTTTTGCTTGGCATAACATTATGACAGTTAGAAGTTCTTACGTTCTAACAAACATAACTACACATCTAGATGCATACTCTAAACACGGATAATTTATTAACTACTTCTCATGTTAAAATATGTTTGACACATTCACGTGACATATTTCCATGAGAAAGCTTGCAATTAAATTACCATTCATTTTTGCATCCTTCAAATGGATCGTTCTCTGGAATGATATAGATCAACAACAAAACAAAGATGATTGTTTGAAAAGTATACAGTATACACAGAATCATTTGAGTGCGTTGTATTTAGAATCAGATATAGTTTGAATTTGTTTCTATTGCATTATTATACCATTTCTATTAGAATAGTCCATGTTGTTAGCATAAATGTACCAAAACCAGCAAGAGTAGCTTTTTGACAAGGTTACAACTATTAGGGTATATTTCTAAGAAACCAAACATCTAACATGTTTTCCTAATTTTTTATATTAATATAATAAGTGTAATTGGGTGTTATAAATTTTTAATATATTATCATTGAATAAATCATGCTTGAGTTTCTTGGATATGTCATGGGAAAATGCCAATCTAGCATTAAAATAACCATTGAAAGGTTGTTGGGCGAGCAACTATTTGGGGAACACCCTTTTTTTCAAGAAAAGAGCAAATAATGAAAAGCTGAGAAAATCAAGACCTTCTAATTGTTAGTTATGGATGAGAGTATGACTGAGTCGCCATAAGACTCGGTAAACGCTCACTAACAGGGATTTGTTAGTGGAAGAAGCGGGATTAGGAAGTTAGGGTTAGGGTGTATGGGCGCACGCGTGAGCCTATAAAAGAGAATGGCATGCTTACGGAAGCCTTCATCCCTCGACTGCTCACCTCTCCTCTTCCCCTTCGTTTCTCTTTCACTGGTATCAGAGCTATCCTCAGTTAAAGTTCTTGATCACGAGCTGACACTTGTAACTTTTTTTGAAGGCATGATGCTTTCAACTTCGGCATGCAGCTTCAGCACTGTGAGACCTCAGATCTCGTGACGATTGGCTGCGATCATGGTTGCGAACGTTGAAGCCATTTTCCACCCCTAGGAGACTCTAGGAACCCGAGTGTCTTCCACCCTTCACTATTTTTTCCCTTCAGTGAGGAAAAGAACAAATGTATATGGTAACCAAACTGATTGCATTTGAACTGGCTAAGTTGGAAAAGCTGAATGGTATCAATTATAACATGTGAAATCGCAAATATTATATGGTCTAATGCATGACAATTTAGATAGTATTATTGATACTCCCGCTCTTGAACTCTCCAAAGAAGTCGTTGATGTTGAAAAAGTTACCCACAAGCAATTGTTTGAATAGTTGGAGAAAATAGATAAGAAAGCTCCTAGTTTCATCCTCATACATATGGAGGATGATTTGATTAGGGTTTTTTATGCCCATAAAATACACATGCGAGTTATGAAGAGCGATCAAGGGGAAGTATGACTCCGAGACGGAGGTGAATGTACCATTCCTGTTGCACAAATACAACACATGCAAAATGAAGGATAGTGTCATTGAATACGTCAATCGGATGATAGTGAGGCAAAAGATCTGCAGACATCAGGAACTACTATTCATGAGAATTTACAGGTGACAACTATATTAAATAATCTGACATCTTCATTCGATATGGTTGCCACCACCTCAAGGCTAAATGGAGCTGTAAGTAAAGTGCATGACCGACTTGCCTGCTCAATTTGTGATTGAGTAGGACTTAACTGCAAGAAGGAAGAAGATCGATGTCTTTGAAGTTGAACAGGAAGAGGCACATGTTGTTCATCACAAGAAATATATGGGTCCCACAAAAGCTAAATTCAAGGGAAACTAGCAGTAATGTGGAAAAGGACCACAAGGATCGTGTTGTTCTTATGGAAAATTTGTCCATTTCAAGGCCAACTTCCCCACTAAAGGGTGAAATCGGGCCAGACTAAGGTCCCGAAAAATAAGGTCAAGAAGCACGTTTGTTGGTGTGGTTGAGTGTAACTCTAGCATAACCGATTGTGAAGGTTGGTGAGTGGACTCTGGTGCCACCCGATATATTGTGAAAATCAAACAGGGGCTCATGGAATTCAAAGAGCTGAAATAGGGCGAGCAGAGGATCTACATGTGAAATAACACCTACGTAGATGTGGAAGGTGTTGGAACGTATAGGCTGAATCTTGGGAAGAGCGTGATAATCCTGTAAGCTGTATTCTATGCTCTAGGGATATGAAGGAATCTGATTTCAGTGGCAACTCTCCTGAAAAAGAATCATGAAGTTGGATTATATAATAATCGTGTTTCTATAGGTCGAGATAGAACAATCTATGTAGTTGATAAATTTATGCATAAACATGACTTATTTTGTATCCATGTTTATGCTTGATCGATAAAGGGTGATTTGAATTATTCATTATGTCTATTGTCTGATTTTGATTTTTGCCATATGAGACTAGGACACCCAGGAAATAATAAGATGAATTAAATAATAAAGTTAGATCTATTGCTTAACATAACAAAAGCAACAACATTTTCTTGTGAGCATTGTTTGATCAGATTAATTATTAGAAAACCCTTTTCTAGTGGTCAAAGATAAAAGGAATTGCTAGAGTTAATTCATTCAGATATTTGTAGCCCCCTAAGTGTCAAAACATATGAAAATAAGGAATATTATATTACCTTTATTGATGACTATTCAAGGTTTACCTTTATTTATTTCTTGAAAAGAAAATCTGAAGCTTTTGAATGCTTTAAGAGGTATAAGGCTGAGGTAGAAACTAAATTGGGTAGATCGATCAAAGTGCTGAGGACGGATAGAGGTGAAGAATTTAACTCGAGAGAGTTTAAAGACTTTTGCATTCAAGCAGACATTGTTAGATATACAACAATGTCATATGTGCCATAACAAAATGGAGTGATGGAAAGAAAAAAGTCAAACATTGATGAATGTTGTCAGGTACATGCTCTCCCATTCGAGACTCCTGAAGAATTTGTGGGGTGAAGCAGTATTGACTGCAAATTACGTACAAAATAGAATTCCCATGAAATCCGTCAATTCCACATCATGTGAGATATGGAATGGATGAAATCCACAGTTAGATCATCTCCGTAGATGGAGATGTGAAGCATGTGTCTTAGCCCGTATCAGCTTAGAGATAAGCTTGATTTCAGATAATAAAGTGAATTTTTATTGGTTATTCAAATAATCCAAAAAATATAGGTTTCTACATCAAGAAAGGGATCTAATTGAGAGTTGTGGTGCTACCTTTCTCGAGAACAAAGAGGATAAGGAAGCAGAATCAGAAGATTTGGAACCTCTAGTTGATTTACATAATAATGATTCTGACTTGGAAACGGACCAATTAGGAAGGGAATTTCTTCTAGATGTAGAGGATGAACCTATGAATATAGATATTCCTTTGGAAGTTGTGGGTGAGCCTAGTCAACCCACTAGTTTAAGCGGAAACAAAAGACCCAGAACGCAACCTGCATGGATGGACGACTAGCATCTGTATACTTGCGAAGTTTCATGTTTTGTTGTTGATGAGGATATTGTGGATAATACGGATCCACTGTCCTCTAAAAAAGCGATGTCTTCATATGAGTTAGAATCATGGACGAGCGCCATAAAGGATGAACTTGACTTGGTAGACAAAAATGGTGTCTGAGAACTATGTGATTTATTGGTAACCACGAAGTCCATAGAATGTAAATGGATCTTTATGAAAAAGTACCGAGCTGATGACACATTTGATAAATACAAAGCAAGGCTAGTTGCTAAAGGTTGTACTCAGATAGTTGGAATTGATTTTCAAGAAACATATTCTCCCATTGCCAAATTTACATCGATAAGGATGATTTTGGCACTGATCGCGTATATGAATTTGGAATTATTCCAAAGGGATGTCAAGACCTCGTTCTCAATGGAGAATTGAGAGAAGACATATACATGTGATAACCTGATGGTTTTCAGGTAAATGGTAAGGAGAATATATTTTATAAATTGAAAAGGTCTCTATATGGATTGAAACAGCCCTTGCAACAGTGTATCTCAAATTCCATGATATAATTATTCAATTTGATTTTATGGCTAATAAATTAGATAATTGTGTATATGTCATGTACAGAGCGAGCAAGTTTATGATTTTGTCATTATATGTAGATGGCATCTTGCTTGCAAGAAATGAGATAAAGATGTTAAATGATATAAAGAATAAATTAAGTTCTGAATTTTAGATGAAGGACATGGGAGAGAAATCCTACGTTTTTGAAATTCAAATTACTAGAGACAGAAACTCACGAACATTGAGTTTAGATCAAGAAAACTATTTCGTACAATATTAAAGAGTTTTGGAATGCAGAATAGTACTCCAACCCCTATACCGCTTGTATGGGAAAAAGACTTAGTAAAAATCAATGTTTAAGAAAGGGACATAAACCACTTGATGTTCTATGCACAAGCAGTGGGTAGTTTAATATATGCAATGCTATGTACGAGACCTGATTTGACTTATCCAGTAAGCCTAATGAGTAGATAACAAACTAATCTTGGGCAGGCTCATTGGGAAGCCGTTATGAGGATTCTTAATATATGAAAAGTATTGTACAATTAAAATGATTTATCAATCTGAATCACTTGAAATTATGGGATATTCTGAAGCATTCAAAGGGGATATTGATGATAGGAAAACATCATTAGGTTACCTTTTCATGTTTGGTAGTGTAGTTATTTCTTGGAAAAGCAAGAAACAAATTTGTGTATCTAGACATACACAAGAACATGAATATATTGCATGTAGTATGTCTACCACTCGTGTTGTTTGGACTAGATATTTTCTTGAGAACTTAGGCTTCGAATTGGTCAAAGGACCAGTTGAATTATATTGTGATAATCAAGCTGCAATAAAATTGATTAACAGAGGGGGCAAATAGTTTAAGAGGAAAATAAATTGAAATCTAATATCATTATATTCAGGACATAGTTGTTGGGGATGGATCCGATCGAGCACCACACGACTAGAACCACAATCGAAGAAGAAAGCATGCACAATCCCACAATACAAGGATTTAAAGTGGTTTGACAATGTGCCTACTTCACTTGCTCACACCATACTCTCTCTACTATTGCTTGAATGATGTTGGGATACAATATGTGGTGCCACAGGGCTTCTTTTATACTACAACAAAAGAATACTAAGCATTCAGCAATCCCCACCATCAGCTCTCAGCCAATCAGGATGCAGGATGTGGATTAAGCATCTCAGCAATCTAACACAACACCTCTCAACCAATCAGAATGTAGGAGGCATATCAGACACCTCAGCAATCCAGCACAAGAGCTCTCAGCCAATCAGAACACAGGAGGGAGATTAGCCGCATCAGCAATGCTCCCCACTTGTATTCAACCAATCAGTCTTCACAGGATAAATCTAAACAATCTCTCTGATGATTGATTTGTGGTACACACCACATATTCAATAGTCATGTTGTGAGCTTTCCCTTGTCTTTTATGCTTGAAGACCAATAGAAGAATAACATATCTTCAGCTTCTCCACTGTTACAAACTTTGTGAACATATCAGCAGGATTTTCTAATGTGTGTATCCTCTTCAACTTAAATTGACCATCTTCTAGCTGCGTTTGAATGAAATAGTACTTCACATCAATGTTCTTAGTCCTTGAGTGAAAGACGGAATTCTTTGCAAGATGAATTGCACTTTGACTGTCACTGGATAATTGACAATCTTCACATTCTTTATTCATTTCTTTCATCAGACCTTTCAACCATATCATTTCTTTGCAAGCTTCTATTGCCGCCACATATTCTGCTTCCGTGGTCGAGATGGTCACTATCTTCTGGAGCCTAGAGATCCAGCTAATGGCTCCACTCCCCAGGGTAAATACATACCATATTGTGCTTTTCCTGCCATCGATATCTCCTGCAAAATCTGAGCCCTCAAAACCTCGAATGGAAATGTCAGTGTTCCCACAACACAATGTCACGTTAGCGGTACCTTTCAAATAATGTAAAATCCACTTCAAAACTTCCCAATGTTCCTTGCCAGGATTCACCATGAATCTGTTCACAACTCCCACTGCATGGGAGATGTCTGGTCTTGTACAAACCATTGCGTACATAAAACTACCAACAACAGACTGGTAAGATACATTTGACATGTACTCATGCTCCTCCTTCGTAGAAGATTCTTTCTCTTTGAAAGTTTGAAGTGGCTCCCTAAAGGTGTTAGAGTAGATTTTGCATTTTTCATATTAAGTCTCTCTAATACCTTCTCGATGTAATCTGATTGAGATAATCTCAGCTTCTTGTTCTTCATGTCTCTGCTAATCTGTATTTCAAGAATTTTCTTTGCAGGACCTAGGTCCTTCATTTCAAACTCCTTAGACAATTGCCTTCAGATTAGCTATTTCTTTCTTACATGAGCATACAACAAGCATGTCATCTACATACAACAATAAAATGATGTAAGACATATCAATCTTCTTGAAGTAGCAACAATGGTCAACATGATATTTGCATAACCCTGTATTTCTCATGAAATCATCAAACCTTTTGTACCATTGTCTTGGTGTCTGCTTCAAGCCATAAAGGCTTATTCTGAGCTTGCATATCATGTCTTCCTTTCCAGTAGCTACATAGCCCTCTGGTTGTTGCATGTAGATGTCCTCCTCAAATCTCCATGGAGAAATGTTGTCTTAACATCCAACTGCTCCAAATGTAGGTTCTCAGCTGCAACAATGCTCAATACTGCTCTTATGGTTGAAACCTTTACAACATGTGCAAAGATCTCTGTGAAATCAACTCCTGCTTTTTGTTGAAAGCCCTTCGCCACTAGCCGATCCTTGTATCTAATGGAACCATCAGCTTCCTCCTTCACCTAGTACACCCACTTGTTGTGCAGAGCATTCTTTCCCTTCGGTAGTGGGACTAAATCCCACGTTTTGCTTCTTGAGAGAGAGAGAGTTCATCTCCTCATCCATGGCTAACTCCCGCTGATTCCTTGCCTCACTTGTATAGCTTCATCAAAGCATTCATGCTCACCATTACAGTCAGCAATAAATAATTCAAGGAAGATGAATACCTTGCAGTGGGTTTGTTGATTTTGTAAGATTTTCGTAGCACCAGAGTTTGCAGATTATTTTGTGTGATGGGTTGAACATTCTCATCACTTGGTTGTGATGTACTTTGTTCAGGAGTTTCATCAAACTCCACAAAGTCCGGTTCTTCAGTTGTCTTTCCTTTTATCAATTCATCCTTGTATAAGGAAGACTCATTGAATGTGACATCAACGCCTCTAGCTGTTTTCTTGTTCTTCAAATCCCACAATCTATATCCATAGTTGTCTATACCATAATCGACAAAGGTATAGTTCCTTGCATTGGGATCAAGCTTTCCTCTGTCTTCCTGCTCAATGTGAACATAAGCTATGCATCTAAAGATACGTAAATGAGAAAGTGTTACCTCCTTTCCTGTCCACGTTTCTTCTGGAAGATCTCGATTGATTAAGTATGCAGTTGTATTCACTGCATCAATCCAATGTCGCTTTAGTAGACCTGCATTTAACCTCATGCTTCTCGCATGCTCTATAAGAGTCATGTTCATGTGTTCAACAACACCATTCTGTCTGGGCTTTCTTGAGACCATCTTCAATCTCTTGGTACCATTCTTGGCACAATATGATTCAAACTCCTCACTGTAGTATTCTACCCCATTGTCTGACTTGAGACATTTCAACTTTAAACCTGTCTCAGTCTCAACTAAGGTCTTACACATTTTAAAGGTCTCAAAAATATTAGATTTATGTTTGATAAAATAAATCCACATTTTCTAGTTGCAGCATCAATGAAAGTAATAAAATAATGAGATCCGTCAAGGGATGGTACCTGAGATAGACCCCATACGTCTGTATGAACCAGCTCTAATCTTTCAGTCTTTTGTACTCTTGCAATATTTGTGAAACTGACTTTCTTCTACTTTCCCAAGATACAATCTTCACAGAAGTCTAGATCAACAGTCTGCAATCCTACCAACTTTCCCTTCTTCTGCATGATCTTCATTCCTTTTTCACTCATGTGACCAAGTCATCTATGCCAAGTATTAGCATCACACCCAGATGATGCAACATTTACCCTATCATATGAGCCTGATGCAATATAAAAGGTTCCTTCTTTCTTACCTCGAGAAAGGATCAGTGATCCCTTTGACATCTTATACGAATCTGAATCAAATGATGTCACCACACCACTTTCTGATAGCTGTCCAACAGATATGAGATTCCTTGTTAAAATGAGTATATGTCTAACATTCTTCAATCTCAAGAAGTCACCATTGGTTTGAGATATGTCAATGTCTCCCTTTCCAATTATGTTGCAGCATTCATCATCTCCCAGATATACATTTCCAAAATCACCTTTCACATAATTTTGAGAGATATCTCTTTGTGGAGTGGTATGAAATGAAGCACACGATTCCACAATCCAGGACTCACTTTGAGCATCTGCAACACATATCAAGGCATCGCTATCCTCATCATCAGTAAGATTTACAGTGTTCTTACCTTTGTCATTTTCTCATTTCTGCTTTCTTAGGGCCTTTCATTCTGTCTTGTAATACCCCTTTTGATTACAATTCCAGAATACCACAGACTTCAGATCTCTGGATTTGGATCTCCCTAGTACCAACTTTCCACTGGAATGCTTTAAGTTCTTGTAGCTCTTCCTTCTTCTTCCTTCTGTATTCAAGGCGGAACTTGACAAGTGTTCTTCTCCATACGTCTTCCGTCGTGCCTCTTATTTAAGAAGAAGACCAGCACATCCTCCAATTTCCGCTACAACTAAAGCATTCCAACTATTAGGTAAACTAGAATGAAGTAAAAGAGCTTTTACATCATCATCAAACACGATCTTCACAGACTCCAGCTGGTTGATGATACTGTTCAGATCATTTAAGTGTGAAGCCACCACCGAGTTCTCACTCATCTTTAAATTGAAAAGCTTCTTCATAAAATACACCTTATTTGATGCAGATGGCTTCTCGTACATCTTTTCAAGATCTTTGAAAAGATTCGTCCTCGTCGTCTCCTTTGCGATATTTGAAGCCACAGATGGAGCAAGGCTGAGCCTTACCGTTCCTAGAGACTTTCGGTCTAGGACATTCCACTCATCATCTTTCATGCCCTCGGTCTTCTTCCCTTCGATCGGAAGATAGAGATCCTTCTAGTATAAAACATCTTCAATCTGCATATTCCAGAACGCGAAGTTTGATCCATTGAACTTCTCGATCTTGTCCTTCAATTCTTCTGCCATATGTGTAGAGGTTGATCTCCGAACCTTTCTCTGATACAAGTTGTTGGGACGGATCCGATTGAGCACCACACGACTAGAACCACAATCAAAGAAGAAAGCATGCGCAATCGCACAAGACAAGGATTTATAGTGGTTCGGCAATGTACCTACTCCACTTGCTCACACCAGACTGTCTGCTATTGCTTGAATAATGTTGACATACAATATGTGGTGCCACAGGGCTCCTTTTATACTATAATAAAAGAATATCAAGCATTTAGCAATCCCCACCATCAGCTCTCAGCCAATCAGGATGCAAGATGTGGATTAAGCATCTCAGCAATCCAACACGACACCTCTCAGCCAATCAAAATGTAGGAGGCGTATCAGACACCTCAGCAATCCAGCACAAGAGCTCTCAGCCAATCAGAACACAGGAGGGAGATCAGCCACATCAGTAATGCTCTCCACTTGTATTCAACTAATCAGTCTTCACAGGATAAATCTCAACAATAGTAGACAAATAAGAGATTAAGGTAACATATATTCCCACGAGTGATATGTTAGTTGATTCTTTCACAAAACGAATTCCATCAAGTACATACATTAAACATGTTAGTTTAATGGAACTCGGGAAGATATGAGTCAAGCAGAAGGTATTCAAGAAAATTTAAGCCTTAAGAGATAACATCTCTATAATATAGACACCTCAAAAATAGTGGGAGTGTAGTACGACCACATCGATCAAGTGAAAGATGTTAGTTATGGATGAGAGTATGATCGAGTGGCCATAAGACTCGGTAAACCCGCACTAACAGGGAGTTGTTAGTAGAAGAAGCGGGATTAGGCAGTTAGGGTTTGGGCGCACACATGGACCTATAAAAAAGAATGGTGTGCATACTAAAGTCCTCATCTCCGACTGCTCACTGCTCCTCTTCCCCTTCGTTTTCCTTTTACTAATGAGTGATTTTCAAGAGGTTCAATCCACAATTACTAAAAATGATTTTTTTTATAAAAAGCTTATTATATCAACGACCTTTGTTAACACTAAATCACAATATTACAAATTTGAAAGGTAAAAATTAAAGTCTTACTCCCCACGTGGTGGTCTGGAATTTTTTGCCTATTATCTGGATATACAGATGGGTGAAAGAAAGGATGGTTATTTTTGCAAGACCGAAAAAATGGTTTTCCCCACCAATGGATCACATTGCACTTTCAAAGTTTCATGATTTTTTTCTGGGTGAAGAAGATAAATATGCTACTATGTACTTGCAATGCTAGCATGATTAGCCAAAATCTGATTATGGGGGCTTTTTTCCTGACAATGAAGGGATGACATCTTGGTTTCAAGAGGATTCTCTGTCTTCAGAGTATTTTCATCATTTCAAGTCCTCCATGGTTTAGCTACTATTTTCTTTTATTTTGTTTTCTCCCAAAAGAAACTACCATCTGGTATCAACGTGAATAAATGAGTTTGGCAAAATAACTGATCTCCCGCAACTATGTTAGGTCTTTCAATTAATCATACACATCTTATTTTTAGTGTCTCAGTTTAAGGGTAAAAAAACAATGTTTTTTAAAAGAAATACAAAATTTCGACATCAGAAGATAATTTAAACATAAATAGGATAATCATACTCATGTTATTAGTAAAGTTGGATAGTCGTAAATGTGTTTTCATTACATGATAACAATTTATAACTCACTTCACAGACCTGGTGGTTGAGCAGTATGCCTTCCACCTAAAGGATCAGTGTTCAAGCCCTGTGAATTACAATTTCCTTTAAAAATGCGGACAAGCTTTCTGATAAGTTAAATCTTCATGATCATGAATTCAGAGTACTGTGATTTGGTCTCTTAGTCTACATGGGCTCGTAGTCAAGGGTGAAGGTCATTGTTTTCTGACTTCAAAATACCTAATATAACACAATCAAAACTAGATAGCAGAACAAGTTTCGATCTTATAGTTTAAAAAAGAATACAGAATATCGCGGCAACAAGGCACCACAAACACATCGAGAGATAAACCACGGTAGATAATTATCTTACTTCACAAGATAGGCGGTCTATTGGTATGAAATTTGCATTATTATTCTTAAGTATTTAATGAATCTACAATTTCCATTCTTTATTCTTTTATTTTAGCTTTATCTTTTACAAAACCATCTATAAATATATGTAAATATAATAACTTAATATTTTGCATGCCTTTGTCAAAATCTTATAATTAGTACCTATTTATGCAAAAATAAAAGAATAAAGAGAAAAGAAAAATAAGGATGTAATTAGAATAAATACAAAGTAACCCAAACCCCAAGAGAAGGTCAAGTCTTGACCTGATCACAAAAGAATAGGTAGAGAGAGATAAGGGTACACTATGTATTGTACATATTACCTATACTTGTAAATATAATTATTTATTCTACTTTATATGAAAATTATAATTTTGAACACTTGTATAAAGTCCTAATATTAATATAAAATGAAATAAAAATCAAAAAAATAAAATAAAAATAAAATTGTATATATACTTGAGTATATATGCAATACCTATTTATTTTACAACCTTAACTAATTTATAAAATCAAATAAAAATCATCTTTTATTCAATAAATTATTTAGTAAAATAAATAAAATATAAAATAAAAAGAATTTTTAAAAATAATAAAATAAAAATACGTGTACATAATATATATAGGTAGATTATTCTTGTACATAATACTTTATACTGTATACATCATAATAAATTAATTTATAAAAAATAATTAAAAATCTCAAAAAATGGTTTATATTATAATAAACATTTTTTATTTTACTCATTTTTTATTTTGAAACCATTTATTATTTTATTTGTAATTATTTTTATTTATCTCCTTGTTTTGCCTTCCAGCCTATTTTGTCTGCTTCCTCGTCCACTTATGATTGGTCCACCTCGGTTTTGTTGACTAAGGTCAACTGGTCCCCCCTCGTCACCTTTTCTCATCGGATCGGGTTTGCTCCATTTTTGCTGATTTTTCCCGACCCGATCCGATCGAGTCCTTCGATCAGCAGCTCCGATTAGAGGATGTGGATCCTATATCCACGCCCGATGACAATCTTTGGGAACTGCATCCCATCTTCGTCGGTTTCTTTCGAACACTCTCAAACTTGCGTCGCATATAAAACCTCCTAGAGAAGCTTCTTTTGAGTCACATTTGGCTGCTCCTCTGTTGCCGATGAGCTCCTGTGTCTCCCCTCGTGAGTGACAGCGCCTGCGGAACGTCGTGTAGACAGGTTCTGGAGTGTAGAGTGCCCTAGGTCTGGTGGCTTCAATGCCATGCTCCGCCACGAGGAGCTCAGCCTTTGGTGCCATCAAGCCATCAAGGCTATTAACCCCTGAGGTCCATGACCTCCAGCCTAGATGATTGCATCCACCATGTATTTTAGTTTTTCGTGCTTCACTTATTTTCTTAGATACATAACAGAGTTGCCATCACCAGCTCCGGTCACCTTGGTCAGAGCTCCATTCCGTAGTTTTCAGCCTCTGTCCACCTTTGCCTAACCTCCCTTCAGTTGCTTCATCCATCTTCTCACCTCGTTCGACCCAAGGATGAGCCATTGGACCTCCACTTCCTCCACTTCGCTGGAGGTCGACGCCCCAACGCCCTGCCATCCACTTCCACGATTTAACGGGTCAAGGTATTTTTCCCTTGACCCAGGGTGTTCTATGTGCAGCGCTACGCATCAAAGAGCCTCACCTAGAAGCTGAATCATCCAAAGAGCACCCCCAGGTTCCGCCAAGCGACGATCACCTCCAGGCCTCACCCTGTTGGGTCCCGATCTTGATTGAAGATACCATGACACGTAGAGGCCTCTTGCGGACCTGATGAGCACATCTTAGGGTCGATACAACATTGGAGGAGGAAGTTGCATGCGATCCAAGCTCACCTGTAGCGAGTTCATCAACTGTTCTTGAAGACACCCTCTCTATCGTCTGATGAAGAACAAACACGAGGGAGCCACACCCATCGTTGGATGAGGAGCAGTCCTGAGCGTCATATCCATCTTATGATCAAATCTTATCCATCCAACCATAAAGCATCATCGAGAGATCTCAATCGTCGATCGTGTTAAGTGGTTCATCCTTTACCGTTCGTTGGCGCGCAATGAAGGTGTAACTTGCATCTTTAGCCCCCAAGTTTGATACCTTCTAGTACAACTTAGTCTTACATAATTGTACTTCAAAAATTCTCTTGTTTATCATATTTTATCTTCATGCTTTCATATTAAAATGCCAAAATGAGCAATCACTACATATTCTCTAAGAAGGTGAACGAAGGTATATCAGAAGAAATTTTACATGACTCTAGTGAATCAAAATATGACGAATATCCACAACATAAAGTTCCAGGGTTATCTTTTCAAATGTTCAAGGTACATCAATAGAAAGAGATCCAGATTGTGTCAAATGATTTGGGACTATCCCATAGAAGTGAGAGAAGATGGCGTAGATACTTATGTTAATTTAGGATCTTATCAGTTTGTTATGATAAATTATCCATATAATTGCAATGGAAAACAATGTCGTCGATTTCAAGCATCAAGGTTTAAAAATCATCCGTGGTTAGAATACTCTCCTTTAAAATATGCGGTATTTTATTTCTCTTGTTATCTTTTTTATGATAAAGCCAATTACAAGCATGGTACAAATGCTTTTGTTACTGATGGATTTTGTAACTGGAAGAAAGTTAGTGATGGAAAAATTGTTCATTTATCTATCACGTGGGAGGAAAGGGGTCACCTCATAAATATGGTTGAAGAATGTTTGAGGAATTTAGTGAATAAGTAATAACATTGAAAATGTATTTCAGAAACAAGATGGCATACTGATACGAGAAAATTGACTGCAATTAAAGACTACAATTGGTATTATTCGATGGTTAACCATTTCAAGCATGTGCATTTAGAGGCAACGATGTTAGATTGGATTCAAGTAATCGTGGGAATTGCAATGAGTTAATCAAATTAGCTACATCTTATATTGAAGAGGTGGATAAGGTTGTCCTGGACAAAAACACCAAAAAATACTAAATACACATCTCCTAATGTACAAAAGAAATTCTTCATATTATAGCCAACAAGGTTAGAAATGCTATTGTAGAAGAGATTGAGGATGCAACATTCTGTGTAATAATTGATGAAGCAAAGATGAATAAAAAGAACAAATGGAATTGTTCTTAGATTTGTAGATAGAAATGGTATCTTGTGTGAAAGATTTTTTGATCTAATTCATATACACGATACAAGAGCTACAACATTAAAAGATATACTATTCAAAGCTCTCTTGCAAAATAATCTTTATTATAAAGGATAAGAGGACAACGTTAATATAAAAGAATAAGAGGACAGAGTTATGATAGAGCAAGTAACATGCGTGGTGAATGGAATGATGTGCAAGCTTTGGCTATGAAAGATAGTAAATATGCATATTATATTCATTGCTTGATCCATCGTGTCTAATTGGCTCTTGCTACAGCTTCAAAAAAATTGCTTCCTATTCATAAATTCTTCAGTAAATTAAGTATTGTTGTCAATATTGTTAATGTATCTTCTAAACATCATGATGAATTACAAGTTTCTCAATTAGAGGATGTTGCATACCTCCTTTCTATTAATTCAAATTCAATCAGGCACTAGATTAAACTAGATTGGTACGCTATATTGTCTGAATGAAACACGATGGAGTTCTCATTATAGATCTATATGCAGTTTGTAAAATACTTTTGATAATTATAAATGAGGGTGATAATTATTCACGACATGAAGAAGTAGATGAAGCATATGAGGCTATAATGTCTTTTGAATTTATTCTTAGCATGCATGTAATGGAATATATCATGGGGATTACAAAAGATTTATGTCAAGTTTAGTAAGAAAGAATTTAGATATTTTGAATGCGATACAACTTGTTTCATCGAAAAAAGAGCTCCTTCAAAAAGCACGAGAAGATGGTTGGTGTTCAATATTTGAGAATTAAGTTATTTTATCAAAATCGAACCATTGGTGTTCCCGATATAATTTATTATTATTCTCAAAGTCGAACGAGGACTCGTAGTCAAGCTCATCAAGTTACATTGCTGCATAACTTCCGAGTACATAAGTTTACTATTACCATATACACTCAGCTATCAGAACTAAAAATCAATTCAATAAGGATGTTACAAGTCTTCTTACCTTAACTGCAGCTTTAGATCCTAGAGATAGCTACTAACTATTCAACAATATGGATATATGCCAGTTAGCGAAGGAATTTTATTCCTTCCGATTTTACAGATCACGAGTTGATATTGTTAGAGAAACAATTGATACATAACAAATTAGATGTCACTACATGTCATATTATCAAAATAACTCTAATCTTGTGGATATTTGTCAAAAATTAGTGGAAATAAGAAACTCAGAGATACAGTATTTGGTTGATAGATTGATCCGACTTGTGCTGACACTTCCTATATCAACTGTGATTGTTGAAAGAGCATTTTCAGCTATGAAGATTATAAAATGCATGCTTTCGTAATAAAATGGAAGACGATTTTCTAAGGAGTTCTATGCTAACTTACATTGAGAAAGATATTGCGGAGAAGTTCTCAATGGAATGTAGCATCAACGAATTTGATTTGAAGTAACGGCGTGTACGATTTAAGTAATTTCTGAAACAGGTATACTCAATATCTTTTGTTTCCTTATCATTTTTTCATATTTCTTTAATATGATTTCATTATGTTTGTAAAGATATGCAATTATCATAATATTCAATGGTTGAATAATGGATTTTAAGAGCAAAATTTATTTTTTGCACAATAAAATTATCAAAATGCATGGTTTGATTTCATCAAGTTAAAATTAATCATTGCTATATAATTTCTTCTTGTATGCAAATTGTCTTATCTAGTCATTTCTCTTTTAAATTACTACGCGACCAATGAAATCACAAAATTTGATAACTAAAATGATAAACAATAATACAATAATTTGGATAATAATGATTTAATAGTCGCCCCCCCCCCTCCCCAAATAGAAATTCCTGACATCGTCCCTGCTAGCGGAGTATTTGATTAAGGATCTTATATATTTGTTACACATTACCTTTGCTTTGTTAGAGAAAATGCATCGAGAACAATTATGTATCTTACCTAACATAAGATATAGGTGGTAGGTCATATCTTTCTCATGTAAATATCTTCATTTGTACGAACCAGCTTCTCGTGCGACATGTTGTGAGGTCTTTGTAATGTGCTCCTAGGTTATCCATGCCTTCGTACATTGATAGAGCAACTACCAACCAACTTGATGCCTGGTTTTCCCAAGAGGTCTCTCTACCACATCTCAATCCTCGAGTCAGTCGTGACTACACTACCAAAGGTTAGTATAAAGCAAACCTCGTAATGACCACTACGTTTGAGGCAGTTGATTTTGCATTGACACGAGCGCGAGTCAGGGAGGATAAAGAAGCCCATGGGAGATAGATCTTCAGATACAGTGGAAGGAGGCCACTTCAAAGGAGGTTAATATTTTCTGCTTTAAGATCTTCTTGAAAGGAAAAGATCTTGGATGACCTTGATGCTTTTCAAACCTGGTCAATGCTTTTTCGACTTGAACCTACTTCAACGTAAAAGGAAAGACCAGCTAAGATATTCTAATGATGATTTTGACGCATTCATCGTTACATAGCACTCCCTTTCTATGTGTGTATCTTAGGGAGCCTACCTCCCAACGAAATATAATGTGTTTATATTGATTAGACACTTTTCAAAAGCAGTACAAAATATTCTTAAGACTTCTTTAGATGACAATAAATTCGATATCGATTAGTGTATATTATATATTTATTTTCTTAATATTGTACATCATATCATGATTATGGGTCGAAATAGACTTCGGTCCGCCTAGATCCGAGCTCAGATGGAAAAAACATATGGGGCTCATATTTTGACCTAAGATCGATCCATTTCAATTTAAGATTAAGCCGTGGCAGAGTTCAAAGGGTTAGGTTTTGAAATGAGCCGATTCAACTCAATGTGCATCCCCTCATCTAACTCATTGATGAGTTTTTAGAGATATTTGTATAAGAGATGTGAGACTCCAATGGATAAAATATAATGCATCAAATGGTGGGTCTGATCTAACCAGTTTTATCATCGACGCTCAAAATTAAAAAGAGTGTCAACAAATTGACCTTCAACAGAAAACAGTTGTGAACACATCTTATGTGGTATGCTAGTCTAACCTAGCAACTCATCAGTTAAGATCGTCGTCTCATATAAATGAAGGTTAGAGTACCATCATCTCGAGTTAAGGATATCGTACCTCATGATAAGCAATGTATGATATAGTAGTCACAATATGTTTGCATCATCTATTATATATCTATATGTTGTACTTATTCATTTCTTACCCCTCAAAACAAATTGAAAAAGACCATAGATAAATATCAAATATATGTTATCTCGTCTTACCGATTATCCCTCATCCATGGGACAACATTGTTAATTTTTGCGAAGAAAACTATAAGATAGAAGAGGAATTCATGCAGGAATGCAAGTGATTATGGATATATTTTTTATATGTCTAATGGATATGTATTTTCTTTAAAGTCGGATATAGTGGGAGGGGGGACATGTGCCCATTAGAATGAGCAACCTCATTTTTTGTTAATATTTTCTAGTATTTTGAGTTCAATGCTTTTTATTTATAATTGTCATATCATATTCTTGTTATTAATAATCATATCCGAAAAAACTTTAAATTCATACGAAATAGTCATTAGTAAGAATAGAAAAGACATTGGTAATACAAATAAATGTACAATCATTTCATATGTGTTTAAGGCTTTTCTTTTTTGTGAAACTGATTACTAATATCAAGACTATGATATAACAGTTGTCAATCAATAAGTATTATTCTCAAAAATAGAAAATATTAGTAGAAAATGACTACGCTCATTACAACTCTAATGAACATATGTTCGACGAGATAATTTCCATATATATCCGTATGAATCAAGGTTTTCTATTTTTTATTCCTATTCAAAATTTAAAATACCTATATTCTATAACACTATATATAGGAAAAAATGGGGCTGCCCCCGCCCCATTTTTCGTTAATTTTTTATTTTATTTTTGTAAAATATCACCATGTATATTCATCTCTATATACCTCCTTGATGAATCCGTGATTCATCGCCTTTATTCTTTCATTTTGGCTAAAATCCTTGGTAAAATACATGTAAATATCCACTAATTCCATTTAATTAACATTCTAACCATAAATATTAATATTATATAATTAACACTTAAATTATCCAAAATAAAAGAATAAAGAGAAAAAGGAAAATAAAAATAAAAAGAAGGTTGTATATGTAATATACAAAATGATCCTAACCTCGAGACCAGGTCAATATTGACCGGGTCGACAAAGAAATAAGTAGGGGGAGATAAGGATCATAACTTATAAAAATATTCAGAAAATAAAGACCAAAAATGTAATTTACCCATTTTTCATAATGTAAATACTTCACCTATTTTCTTTATCATCAAAATCACCTCAAATCAAAATACTTCTTTTACAAAAATTGTTCATAAAAATATATATTATTTTATAAAAATATCAGAAAAATATTTCGGTACAAAAATAAAATAACCTTAATGAATCGGAAAAGCCGTAAAAGCCGACTTCCGAGGTTCATGTCTATTTATAGAAAACTCCAAAATGACCAAACTCACTTTTAAAATCCGTTTTGTATATAATACTATTTATTAAAAAAATCAGGAAAATAATCGGATAAAACCGGTGAGTTTCGGCTTTTTGGACCCGTTGTCTATATGTACTATATGTAGAAACTTCCGAGATTTTTAATTAAATAACCATAAACCGTATTAACTTCATTCTTTCTCCTAAAATCATCTAAAATTATATATAAAAATATAAAAATATAATAAAGCCAAAATACCGAAAAAATCCGGAAGCCCGAAGCCGCTACTTTTTTCGTCCGGGCCTCATAACTCGGCCGTTTGAACTCCGAATTGAGCAAACCCAGTCCCTAAAATTATATTTTTCAATTATCTACAAAATGACACTAGTTTCGCTAAAATCGGAGTTAATGCGAAAAACACGGTTTTCGGGGTCCGTATTGGTATACTTGTACAATAAACTGTAATTTATTCTTCAGTTCAGATCAAGGAATAAATTCGCAATAACATTTATTACATAATGGCTCGACGTGGGCTCGCATGTCCAACAATCTCCCACTAGCCCAAAGAGCCATTAATGGATTAATCATTGAAACCCGCACTCATGTGACAATCATAGACTATCTAGAAAATAGCTAGGTAAGCTAATCAGTCACTCTGTTCCCGCGAGACTACGCCAAGTCCTTTTACAGCACTTGCATATTGATGAGGCTAAAAATCGGTTCGCGGCTTTTTTTTAATTTGTAAAGATGTCGGTGTAGAAAAAACCGTGAAAAATAGATCTTAGCTCGATCAAATAAATTCGATTTTCAGAAGAGAAAACCTACACTAATTATTTGTCCAGGTGAGTGTGCCTGGGTTGAACTCAAGGAGGCAGAATAGAATGCTTTTGATTTTTCAAGTGAAAAGATTTTCAGGATTTTATTTTTCTCTTCTTAAAGTGATTAGAGAAAATGTACAATTTTTAGGGATTTTTTATTTGAGATTTTTATTTGATTTTAATCTTTTCAAATTTTTATTTACTTTTCAAAAGAAATAGTTTTCGAAAAGATTTATTTATATAATAGGTGGAATATAGGTAGGTGATACAATATAATAGGTAGAAAGCCGAGCAACGGGCTCGGACGACACACGAAAACAATCCAAAACGGAGTCAGTTTGCGACAAATAAAAATACAAAGAAAACACGAGAAAAAGACATGAAAATTTAATACAATCTTGCTGGGGTAGTTGCATAACTACCCTAAAGAAATCGACGAAAAACGAAGTCAAACGAGGTCCAAAGATCCCCTACAGCCCAGAGGCATAAGCGCAAGAAAAATATTAAATTTGTTCTGCAAAAAGGTCCTCAAAGGACTGTTCTGTAAGCAAAATAAAAGAGTTTTACATTTAGGTCCCTGTGGAGGGACCTAAATGCAAATACTGGAAACCTTGGATCGGGAATGAAATTTCTGGATGTCCTTGGGTTTAGTTTGCAATTTCTCCACCGATTCGGCTGAACGGCGAAGATTAGATGTTGAGCTATGATTCTGGTCGTCTGATCAATACACGTGTCATAAGCTTGTGCTGTAGCTGTTCTTCAGATGTTCTTGGGTTTGTTGAACACCTGCCGACGAAGGCTTCTTCTCCAGATTCTCTCCGACGAACGGCGTCGCAATTGGACCTCCGGCGGGGCCAGAGGGGTGGCTCCTCCACCCCTCGATCTCGCCTGTAGTAGATGGATGGCGGATATAACTCCGATAGGCGGTGTTCACTCAAGGAAGGTGACGATCCTCTGCAGCCTGATCTGGAGTTAAGTGGATACAGGATGGACACCTTCTTTTGGATCACGATTCCAATGAAGATCAAAGACTCCATATGCGTAACTTTCGCTCCTGATTCAAGATTGATCCGCAAATAAGAGATTTCTATGCTCGATTCTCAAAGAATCGGCCAAATGTTTAGGATTTTGCAAGATCTAAAATGTGTTTCCAGGTTAAAAGCCAACTAGCGTGAAAATGGCAATAAAATAAAACATGAATCGAGATGGATTTGAAACGAGTTTGAAATGGATTTCAGGGAAGCGTCTAACCTAAAGGATTAGACTACCTAACTACGCAATTAACGTTGTTAATTAAGGCACGACAATCGAGAAGAAATCTGAGAAATGGATGAAGGAAGAGGTCTGGGGAGTCAAGGTATATTACCTGGACTGAAGCTCGACGGTCGACCTTTGGCCGGAGCGGAACGCTGCGGTTGCAGCGATGCAAGGCAGCGTGATCGCCTTAGAACCTCCTCCAATCTTCCTTCCTCTACACGAGCCTCCGAAATGGAGTTGTCACCTCCTAGAGTGGCCAGAAACGAGAGGAGAAGGATGGGGGTCGACCACTGGAACTGGTGTTTCAGTTGTTTAGGAGAGTTATTCATTAATGACGGATCTTTGGGGGTATTTATAGGTGGGATTTCGTGGGCTCCAAGTAGAATCTAAGGGTCGGCGATGGAGGGGGTAGTTAGGTGAATAGGATCGAAGGTTTAGATTGGCTGGAGAAGTTAGGAGCTGCGGGGGAGAATTAGATGAAGGTGGCCAGTTGGAGCAGTTCGGCAAAACCTCTTCTTGAGGAAGACAACCCAGGTGCTGACAAGTGTCAGCACCTGGTTGGCCAGAAGTTGTTTATTCAATATAAATTCAAGATTAAATAGTAAATAAACTTATTTTAAATAAATATAAATACAAGAATTGTACATAATTTAATTATCTAATTTATGGATAAATTACTTTTTATAAATAATAAATATTATTTGAAATATAAATAGTATATTAATAAATATGAATTTATAAATAGGATTTGAATTTTAATTTAATAAATAAATACTTAAAAAATAATTTTATATTTTCTTAATTATTAGAATATTAAATAAGGTTTATGTGAATTTTTATAGATTTTAATAAATTAATTTACATATTTTAATAAATATGGGTAGTATCTAGTTAGTTCATTTATACATATATTTTAGGGTTTTTTATTTTATTAAAATAATAAATAGTCTCCAAAAATTATGAAATAATATAGGGTAAAAATACAAGATCATGACATAATTTTAAAAATTATAAAATTAAGAAAATTACAAATATTGTGTATTACATAAAATAAATAGCCCAGAAACCCCATTGTCTTTTGGTCCCAAAACTAACTTTTTGCAAACGGACTCCGAATTTGATGAAACCACCTTTATTAATTAGAGAATTTTATTTTATGAACTTTAAAGTGAGTAGAGTGAAATTGGAGTTCGTATGAGGAAGTTATGATGTTCGAAAGTTGAGATTTTAACAATTTATAGGCTGGGTTTCTTGGCATACATACAGGGTAATATTTTTAACTTATTTTATATTTTTATATACATTTTTAGAAATAATTAGGAGAAGAGTTTGGTGAAAAATATGTACAAATGAGTTAATTAAAAATCTTTGAAATTTTGTATTTATTTTAAGTAATGAAAGGTGTATAGAGAGTAGCTTAATTTATTTGTATGGTTTTCTTTCCTTATCTCCCCCTACTTTTCGGTTTGTCAACCAATCCATGCTGACTTGGTCTCGAGGGTTAGGTTATAAATATACCTTACAGTTATATTTATATTTTAAGTCATAGTGTATATATTTACATATATTCAATCTGCCTTTTCTTTCTTTTCTTGTTCTTTATTTATTTACATGATTTTGATGGTTAAAATATGGCTTTTTATTCATGAATGATGATTTATTAAAAAATGGAATTTAATGACTATTTACATGCATTTATTAAGGGTTTTAAGACAAAATGCGACAGAAAAGTTAATGCATGGATTCATCAACCCCCTATACTTAAACTTTGCTAGCCCCTTAGCAAACACTTATTTGAAAAGTAACTGAAAAAGAAAGAAAGTTAGAATGAATTTGTTTTCCTAAACCAATTCATGAGAACAGACAAAGGACAGAGCTCGATCGGGCCTGAAACTAGCATTTTGTCGGAGCCTTAACTAGGATTAGGATTTTATCCTCAACAGTCCTTAAGTTCCGATAATCCTTATTCAAGATCACTTCATCGGCTATTTCAGACTCACTTATCCATACCGCAAACTCTATCATCCTTGAAGTCAACTTGTACAGTGTGTGAATTGATTTAGCTCTTCCTGCTTAGAGAACCGAAGAAACCATCAATCCCGGCTATACACTTCTATTGCTTCCTCATCTCGCTACTCTTTCCTCGGGGAGGGAGGTATTCCCTTCTGAGTTCAGTTCTGCTATGTCCACAATCGAATATAGAGAGAAGATAGAAGAATGAGAAAAGAAGTGGAGTGCGACCAGTGTAGACGCATCTCCTTGTGAAGCTCAACCGGTGTAGCTGAGTCTCCACTAAGATGTGCAGGCATTTTTGGTGGAAGCTTGGACCATTGTGGTCTTAGTTGGTGGTTTCTGCTTTGCTTTGACTTTGTAATTTGCTTGCACTGCATTCATCCTTTTGTGTCTCGACGGATATAGCATCTTTTGTTCCGTCCCTTTTTTGAGGTCTTAGAAAAATTGTGTCAGCAGATCCTTCCCTCATCCGAAGCAACTATCGCAACCCCAATCTCTCCCGTCTTTAGACTTCAATGCCGCAAAGATAAGGATAGAAACACACTACCAAAATGTACGCTCTTCGCAACTCTATACAAGTTGAGCTAAGTGCGGAGTGCATGTGTTCAAGATTGGTTCACTGGAGTAAAGTTGTACGGATGACTCCAAATGGTCTACTTAAGCACATATGACTTGATTTCTCGAATATGGTCTTATGGAACCCAAAGATTTTAAGTCAACAGACCTGAAGAGTCTAAATTCCAGTTCCTAACTAGGCTCCTTACAATGGAAGTTAAAAGCCGTGATCAAGCTCCATCTTTAGACTAGACTCAATCTTTAGTCCTAGAAATCAAACTTATTCTGAAAAATGCGAATGCAAATGCAACCATGTTTTTGTGAAGTATATTTTCTAATTTTTACTCGTTTTTATGAATTTTACGACTTTTGCGGTTCTTATATCTTTTAGGGTTTTGTATTTTTATGGATTTCCTAATTTTTATAAACAAGTCGTTTACGGTTTTTACAAGATATATGTTTTTTTATTTGGGTTAAGTACCTAATAACTTTTACGGTTTTTATCTATAGAAAATTTTTACAAGGATTGAGTAATTTTTACACATGTTTTAATAAATAAGTTTTTAAGTGAATATTATATGAATTTTAAATACATATTTTAGGTTCAGCTTTTAAATACAAGTTTTAAACATATTTTATTTAATTACAAGGATTTTATAAAATATACAAATGGATTTTAAATTAACCCGTACCCACTTTTTATGAATTTTATAGATATAGAAAATACATAAAAGTACTAGTTATGGACGAAAGTATATATACAATATATACGCACCCCCTATACTTAGCTTGAGCTATGTCCTCATAGCATCAAAAGAGAAAAAGGAGGACATAACTCGTGCTACGTAAAAGTGGGTGAAAAGAATATACGAGAGAAGTCAGTCAACCCTCCCCCTATACTTACAATCTGGTAATCGTAAGTATAACGGGAGAGCAAAAATGGGATGACTGAGTGAAAAGAATAAATAACGAAAGTTCAAAAAGGAATAAAGAATACGAAATCATCGAAATCACTCGGTCCCCCCTATACTTAGGATAAGGCATCCTAAGTATAGAAAGAGTGTAGCCAAAAATTGGAGACCAGTGATTTGTGGAGAAGAAAGGATATACAAAAGAATCAGAACAAAATATAAAACGTGAATCAGCGGACAATCGGTCCCCCCTATACTTAGGATCTGGTATCCTAAGCATAAAAGACGAGCAAAAATGGGGACGATTGTGGTCTACAAAGAATATACAAGTGTTGTGGATCTCCAGAATCGAATGGCTCAAAAGAATTTGTACAGGATGAGATGAAGTGTAAGAATGATCATGATTCCTGTACAAAATAGATCACTTTAGCCAGGATCATACTGAATTTCTGCTTTTTATGTGCGTACTGATCGTTGGCTGCAAAAGTACAGCCTCCTCTGTAATTGAACTCTGTACATGGCATAGCTCTCTTTTCTGAAATATGCGTCTCTGGAGTCGAACTATAGAAGGTGTCTATATGTGTAAGCATCACACCATCCGACTCTCTGCGTTGAATAGACTGTATGATCTGTGCAATGTAATCGATTGACTCTGGTGCTGTAATATATGTACTTTCAATCTGCGGCATAGAGATATCTACTACAGGTGATTGCTCATCTGAGTATGATATGAACTCTGTCTCTGTATGTGAACAATCATCTGAAGAACTAGGTACCAAGTGATCGACCCTATCCTCTTATAGGATATCGTGGGTATCAAAAAAACACTCTCAAGATCAGGAAACTGTGTCTCATCTATGTTCTGGCAATCTTCCGCAAGACTGGTGTCCTCTGAAGTGAATGACAATACTGATCTAGGACTGCTACATCCTCTCTCCATCTCAATGTGTATCTCTCCGTTATCTGTGCGGAATGTTACTCTCCCAGCATCATAATCGAATAGTGCTCTTGCTATCTGCAAAAAGGGCCTTCCGAGAATGATTGGAGCGAGGTGTAACTGTGTAGGGCATGTCATGCCTAGGACCGAAAAGTCCACTGGAAACTGCGAGCCCTGAACGGTCACGATAATGTTCCTCAATACACCTCTAGGTCTCTTTATAGATCGATCTGCAAACCGAAGTATCGCTCGTGATTTATAGAGAGGACCTAGCTTGATCTTATCAAGCAAAGAGGATGGAAGTAAATTGATCGAGGAACCATTATCTAAGAGAGTTCGATGGAATGTAGTGTCTTCAATCTGACAGGTGACATAGTGAGCTCCCGAATATTTATTCTTCTTAGATACCTTGTTCTGAATTATAGACGAAGTTGCCTTGGTCAATATATGCTTCTCAACTCATGATCTCTTTTTCATACGCGTGGTACATCGGTTTTTCAGTTGATTCTTGAGCGTAGGAAATTGATCTAAGGCATCGTGAAGCGGGATCTTCAAAAAGATGTGATCTTTGAGTAATTGTTTGATCTCTGGAGAAGCAGCATTCTTTTTGGTATTTTTCTTTCCTTTTCCGAACAAAGCATCGGGAAAAGGAACAAAATCAGAAGTTGGAAAATCAAACTTTTTATTCATTTCAGAATCAGCTTGTACATCGAGAGTTTCAGAATTATGTACAAAACTCTCTAAGACAGGGGAAGAAATATTTTTCTCGGGATTCTCTGCATGTTCTAGTGTGATGTCGTCGTCTGATTCGCCAGTATCCATATCAATTGTATCGGCATCGCTCCCGGTTTTTGAATCTACAGTGTGGTCCTCATCATCTTGCAGGTTCTCCTCCTCGGCTTCAGATTCTTGCGGCTCATGGATATGCTCGTGTTCCTCTAGCGGCCTCTCCTCTACTCCAGCAGGTGCTTGTGGTGATCTACCGCTCCTGAGACGAATGAAGTTAGATAAAAATTCAGGAAACGAGATCTTACCTTTAGTGTCTACCTGATATGGATGCCTCCTCTTGTTGTTTGGGTTCATCTGAGGCTGGGCTGGAAGAGTGGTCTTCAGTACGGTTAACTCGTCCAGACGACGGTTAACCTGCTCCATATCGGTTTTATGCACTATCTGGAGCGTACTCAGCATGTCCATGATCTGGTTGAGTGCCTGGGCATGTGAAGACATCTCTGGTTTGGTGTGGTGGCCCTGGCTTGCTCCTCTCTCCTGCCTTGGCGTAAATTGCTGAGAGGTGGAAGGCTGGGAGTATCGTTGAGGTGTGGAAGAAGACTGTTGCGGCTGCTGATAAGGATAATTCTGTGAATAGTTAGCAGGGTGCTGATAGTGCGGTCTCTGATGGTATACATTCGGGTGAGACTGTTGTGGCGTGAAACTCTGTCGGTGCTGGAAATGTGGGCGTCCGTGCTGTGGATGACCGTACGACTGTTGCTGTTGATTCGGTATACTCGGCTGCTGAATTAGAGTATACCAAATCCCGTTAATCTCGAGAGTGGATTGTGGCTCCACCTCCATCTCTGCGGTGCTGGTGATCTGGCTGGGATTGGCATGAGACTGATCCTCATGCCAATCAAGCTGCGGAGTCTCTGGCTCGCTCTGTACGAAGTGGATCGGACGGGTGGACGAAGCGGGTAAGATTCTCCGTGATGGTTGTGTGGTCGAAGAAGACTGGTTCTGCTGATACTGGTGTTGAAGGTCAGACACCTTCTTCGACAGATCACTCAGCTGCTGAGGTAGAGATGGGAGTTTCTCCAACTCTCGCAGTGGCTGTAAGTCCTGGACTTGCTTGTGAATCACATCCACCAACGTTAGCTTCTCGCTAATGATTCCCATGTTGGTGTTGGATTCGGAATCTGAGATGTTAGCCACCTTGTGATGTTCTCGCTGATGTGGAGGTTATGGGGCTTTCTGAAATGCTCGAGTAGAGTCTACGACTCTCGAGTTCTCGGCCATCCCTTCGAAGATGGCCCAGACTAACTCGGCATCCTTATTCAAATAATTTCCGCCATATACGACACTTACGAGCCCCTGGATGTCCGGCTGGAGTCCTCCGAAGTAGTTCTGTACGAGCACCTTTGTTGGGATCTCATGATGCGGGCATCTCCCCGTCAGGTCCTTGAATCGATCCCATGCCTCATGGAATGATTCGTGCGACAGTTGCGTGAAGTTGGAGATCTGGCTCCTCATCATGTTTGTCCTTCCCAGAGGAAAATATTTGCGCAGGAAAGTGGACTTCAGGTCGTCCCATGTAGAAATTTCCCGTCCCAAGTGACTTAGCCAGTAAAGAGACTTGTCGGCTAAGGCAAAGGGAAAAGCCTTAAGGCGTACGGCTTCCTGTGTCACTCTTGGATAACAAGCCGTATCACAAATCATCTCAAACTGTTGCAAAAAGATAAACGGCTCCTCTGTAGCATTCCTGTAGAACTTGGGAAGCAATGAGATGAAGGACGGCTTTAGCTCGTATGGCCCTTGATTCGGCGGTAGCCGAATCCAATAATGAAGCGTTCTCGCGCCTGGGCCATACTCTTCCCGTAAAGTCGCGGGAACCGCAAGCGGTAAATGGTTCCCGGCCCCTGCTTGCAGCACGGCTATTTCAGCTCGCAGTTCATTCTGAACTCTAAACTGGTCTCGGATCTGTAAGTTCATCTGTTGAAGCGTCTCGAGAATCCCGGTGGTTACATCTGCAGCTTCTGGTCTTCCTTTGTCTTGTTCCTCAGCTGATACCCTCTCGTCTGTTGCTGGTGCTTTTTCGTGAGCCATCGGCTTCGAGCCGTCTGGAAAAGAGAAGCTCTCGTAAGCACTCAGTGAAAATTCGGCTGGAGATTATTTATCGAGATGAGAGTCTGTCTCAATTTTCTGGCCAGGAGGCGAGGGAGTCTGGGTCTGACTCTCCTCGATATCAGATGGGACCAGTTCGAGAAGAGGGTCATCCTGAACTTGTGAAGACATACGTTCGACGGTAGACGTTCGAAAGCTCACGGAGTCTGAGCAGAAAAGCCGTCGAGACGTCATCTTCGATTTCAAAAGAAGGGAGGATCACGAATAGTGATTCAAGAGAGAGGGATAAATGCGAAAGCCGCGGAAACGCACACCCCGCAAGCAAACACAAAGCAAACCCTGTTTTCACCAACTCAACCCGATGATGATCGTAAGTGTTCGATCTTTTATCTTTTCGATTTTAGGGTTGTAATTAGCAAACAAATAGTGCATTATCGTGCGTTGTGTAAGCTAATAGGTGCCCGAGTTTTCTCCCGTGATACTGTCCTGAATCCTTACAAAAAACCACTTGCTCTCAGCCAGTATGGAGGCAAGTACGCGAACCGATTTCGGACCGCGTTACTTGAGGACGGAGCCTTACGCAATGTCCTCTAAATCCCCCACTCTGCTAAGTAAACTCGGACCGTTTCCAGCTATTCGAACGTACCCACTGAAAAGCAGTGATTGGTTGTATGAACTAAGTAGTATTTTAAGAGACATCGGGTATTTGGATTAAGTGTCGGCTCTCGCTCGCGCACTTTGAAAATGGCGGGGATTACTCTTCCAAATCAATTGAATCTTTACGATTTTTTTTAGATCTGATATTTTTAGCAGTCCTAGTTTTATTTTGTGGTTTTATAATTTTTTTAGTATTTTCAAACAGGCATCTAATTTTTTTTATTTTCTGAATCCTGAAATCATGCACCTAGGTTGCATGTCCTAAAACTAGCTACGTAAGGACAATCAGATAGAATAAAAACACCTAAACATGCATCTATCAAAAAAGCCGTGGAAAAACCGATAAGGTGAAAAAACTGCGGTGGGTTCTCTGATCCCCCAAATACACGGTATCCAGCGAATCAGACCCCGAAGAAAATGGGGGGTTGTTTATTATTTTTTTACAATTTCTCTCCCTTTCTCTCTCTCTTTTACAAAATTTTCCTAACTAAATCTGCCCTCTACAACCGACTCGTGAAGAAGAAGCCAGCCTCTTTGCTTTCAACTGATTCGGCTTCCGAAGAAGCCGGCTGATCCTACAGGCCCTGCAAACTTGGTTAGTTGTACGAAAAGCCGTACGAAAATGCTCGAGAAAGAGTCAAGAAAAACGTACGAAAAACCGTACGAAAAACTATGAGAAACGATAAGAAGATAGAAAATAAAATCACTAAGAGATAGAAAAATCGAAAATATTCTAACGCCTCCCCGGTAACAGTGCCATTTTGATGAGTCTAAAAATCGGTTCGCGGCTTTTATTAAGTTGTAAAGATGTCGGTGTAGAAAAAGCCACGAAAAACAGATCTTAGCTCGATCAAATAAATTCGGTTTTCAGAAGAGAAAACCTACACTAATTATTTATCCATGTGAGTGTGCCTGGGTCGAACTCAAGGAGGCAGAATAGAATGCTTTTGATTTTTCAAGTGAAAAGATTTTCGGGATTTTATTTTATCTCTTCTTAAAGTGATTAGAGAAAATGTACAATTTTTAGGGATTTTTTTATTTGAGATTTTTATTTGATTTTAATCTTTTCAAATTTTTGTTTAATTTTCAAAAGGAATATTTTTCGAAAAGATTTATTTATTATATAATAGGTGGAATATAGGTAGGTGATACAATATAATAGGTAGAAAGCCGAGCAACGGGCTCGGACGACACACGAAAACAAACCAAAACGGAGTCAGTTTGCGACAAATCAAAATACGAGGAAAACACGAGAAAAAGACACGAAAATTTAATACAATCTTGCCGGGGTAGTTGCGTAACTACCCTAAAGCAATCGACGAAAAATGAAGTCAAACGAGGTCCAAAGATCCCCTACAGCCCAGGGGCATAAGCGCAAGAAAAATATTAAATTTGTTCTGCAAAAAGGTCCTCAAAGGACTATTTTGTAAGCAAAATAAAAGAGTTTTACATTTAGGTCCCTACGGAGGGACCTAAATGCAAATACTGGAAACCTTGGAGCGGGAATGAAATTTCTGTATGTCCTTGGGTTTAGTTTGCAATTTCTCCACCGATTCGATTGAACGGCAAAGATTAGATGTTGAGCTATGATCCTGGCCGTCTGATCAATACACGTGTCGCAAGCCTGTGCCATAGCTGTTCTTCAAATGTTCTTGGGTTTGTTGAACACCTATCGACGAAGGCTTCTTCTCCAGATTCTCTCCGACGAACGGCATCGCAATTGGACCTCCGGCAGGGCCAGAGAGGTGGCTCTTGCACCCCTCGAGCTTGCCCGCGGTAGATGGATGGCGGAGATAACTCCGATTGGCGGTGTTCACTCGAGGAAGGTGAGGATCCTCTGTAGCCTGATTTGGAGTTGAGGATCCTCTGCAGCCTGATTTGGAGTTAAGTGGATACAGGATGGACGCCTTCTTTTGGATCGTGATTCCAATGAAGATCAAAGACTCCAGATGCTTAACTTTCGCTCCTGATTCAAGACTGGCCAGTAAATAAGATATTTCTATGCTCGATTCTCAAAGAATCGGCCAAATGTTTAGGATTTCGCAAGATCTAAAACGTGTTTCCAGGTTAAAAGCCAACTAGCATGAAAATGGCAATAAAATGAAACATGAATCGAGTTGGATTTGAAACGAGTTTGAATCGGATTTCAGGGAAGCGTCTAACCTAAAGGATTAGACTACCTAACTACGTAATTAACGTTGCTAATTACAGCACGACAATCTAGAAGAAATCTGAGAAATGGATGAAGGAAGAGGTCTGGGGAGTCAAGGTATATTACCTGGACTGAAGCTCGACGGTCGACCTTTGGCCGGAGCGGAACGCTGCGGTTGCGGCGATGCAAGGCGGCGTGATCGCATTGGAACCTCCTCCAATCTTCCTTCCTCTACGCGAGCCTCCGAAATGGAGCTGTCACCTCCTAGAGTGGCCGGAAACGAGAGGAGAAGGACGGGTGTCGACCACTGGAACTGGTGTTTCAGTTGGTTAGGAGAGTTAGTTATTAATGGCGGATCTTTGGGGGTATTTATAGGTGGGATTTCGTGGGCTCCAAGTAGAATCTAAGGGTCAGCGATGCAGAGGGTAGTTAGGTGAATAGGATCGAAGGTTTGGATTGGCTGGAGAAGTTAGGAGCTGCGAGGGAGAATTAGATGAAGGTGGCTAGTTGAAGCAGTTCGGCAGAACCTCTTCTTGAGGAAGACAACCGAGGTGCTGACAAGTGTCAGCACCTGGTTGGCCAGAAGTTGTTTATTCAATATAAATTCAAGATTAAATAGTAAATAAACTTATTTTAAATAAATATAAATACAAGAATTGTACATAATTTAATTATCTAATTTATGGATAAATTACTTTTTATAAATAATAAATATTATTTGAAATATAAATATTATATTAATAAATATGTATTTATAAATAGGATTTGAATTTTTAATTTAATAAATAAATATTTGCAAATTATTTTATATTTTCTTAATTATTAGAATATTAAATAAGGTTTATGTGAATTTTTATAGATTTTAATAAATTAATTTACATATTTTAATAAATATGGGTAGTATCTTGTTAGTTCATTTATACCTATATTTTAGGGGTTTTGATTTTATTAAAATAATAAATAGTCTCCAAAAATTATGAAATAATTTAGAGTAAAAATACAAGATCATGAAATAATTTTAAAAATTATAAAATTAAGAAAATTATAAATAATGTGTATTACATAAAATAAATATCCCAGAAACCCCGTTGTCTTTTGGTCCCAAAACTGACTTTTTGCAAACGGACTCTGAATTCGATGAAATCACCTTTATTAATTAGAGAATTTTATTTTATGAACTTTAAAGGTGAGTAGAGTGAAATTGGAGTTCGTATGAGGAAGTTATGATGTTCGGAAGTTGAGATTTTGATAATTTATAGGCTTGGTTTCTTGGCATATATAGGGTAATATTTTTAACTTATTTTTATATTTTTATATACATTTTTAGAAATAATTAGGAGAAAAGTTTGGTGAAAAATATGTACATATGAGTTAATTAAAAATCTTTGAAATTTTGTATTTATTTTAAGTAATGAAAGGTGTATAGAGTGTGGCTTAATTTATTTTTATGGTTTTCTTTCCTTATCTCCCCCTACTTTTCGGTTTGTCGACCAATCCATGCTGACTTGGTCTCGGGGGTTAGGTTATAAATATACCTTACAGTTATATTTATATTTTAAGTCATATTGTATATATTTACATATATTCAATCTGCCTTTTCTTTCTTTTCTTGTTCTTTAGTTATTTACATGATTTTGATGGTTAAAAAATGGTTTTTTATTCATGAATGATGATTTATTAAAAGATGGAATTTAATGACTATTTACATGCATTTGTTAAGGGTTTTAAGACAAAATACGACAGAAAAGTTAATGAATCATGGATTCATCACATATCCCCAGTAACAGTGCTCGCAAGTAATGCGAATGTTGCATCTTATGCAACCAATACTCAATCTTGTTAGTTACAATGTCCTTGACACTACAGCTTAACAATTATCATAACCAGTATTTCCATAATCCTTATTAGAATACCCTTATTCCTGGAGATAACTATCTCCTAAGATATCCACAGTTAAGACCTTTAGATCACTATCTATAAAGTCTTAAGTTTTGAATATAAGACTTTGAGATCACTATCTCAAAAATCTTGTCATCTATGAAGATTTTGTTATTACTGCAATAAAGTATTTTCTCTCCATAGTAGGATTAGCAACACTTTACTACTCCCACTGCACGGCAGATATCTGGCTTTTGTATGCATCTAGCATACACTCAGCTTCTCATAACTAATGCACAAGTGCAAGTAGTTCTAGCATTCACTTCCTCAACTCTTTGAGGTGTTATCCCTTTAGATAGGTCAGCACCATATCTTAAAGGGATGGAAGCCTTTCTTGGAATTATCCAAAAAATGGAATATGTTCAAGATGTACTACTATTGTGACAGTCCCAATACCCTCTTCTCTTTGCTTCTGAACACCTTCAGAACTAAGATCCAAGAGGTATCCTTGAGATCGTATCTCAAGTTATGGAACAACCAGATAATAAAACACTTATTATTATCCTTATATCATTTTAAAATGATTAGAATATTATCTACATTTAGCATGATGAACACAAAGGCACTCCCACTAAGCTTCATAAGGCTTATCAAGATTCTATCGGAAATCATAACATTTATAATTCCATCAAATCTTATATTCCAACTACAAGAAGCTTATTTGAGTCCATAGATGGATTTCTTTAGATTGCACATATTGCTTTCCTCAACCATGAAGCCATGGGGCTACTTCATATGAATATCCTCAGAGAGGAATCCAATCTTTGATCCATTTATACCTTTATGGGTCTTACCCATCTAGGTGGATCCTCGAGGGTCCATATACAACACTTGTATATGAAGTCTACTCTAGACTTTCATTGCTAAAATCCATCTTTCCATGTTATGATCCTCAGGATTTTCATCACATGAAATCCGATCACTGAAACATGGAATACATCCTCAAACTCATTTGAAGAAGTATTAGTATTTCATCTTTAATTGTCTGTTCAGTTCCCGATTTCAGGAGCCTCATTATCTTCTCAAGATTAAATGAGTTCCTACACTTCATTTTCATCTTGATTCTCAAGAGAGTCATCTTCTAATAATCACATTCTCAGAGATGAGGTCTTTTAATAATCTCAAGGTCATAAAATAGGTATCCAATACCATCCTTTATTTTCCTAATGAAGCAGTACTCTCAAGTGCTAGATTCCAGCGTGCATGGAACCTTATTAAGGATATACATTGTAGTCTCTACTACACATATACACCTGGAAACTAAGGGATAAGTATGCTAAAATTCAAAGATCATGTCACACATGATCCAATTGTACCTCCCTCTAACTCAATTGAGTTAAGGTGTGTTAGGAGGACTGAGATAGAAATGATATTCATATCTCCATAAGGTATCCTTTGAATTCTTCTAACAGGTACAAGCTACCTAGATTAGATCAAATCCATTTTATCTTCCTTCAATCTTTGGTTGTAAACCAAAATAATGAAATCTTTGAACATTTCAAAGGTTTCTTTAGGTGAAGAGAAGAAATCTCATATCATACATAATCATCAATAGATATCATATATCCATAATGTTTACTATGATATAGATGATCTGCATACATCAATATGTATGAGATCCTGAATACCTTGACATCTTACACCATTCCCAAAGAAGGGTGTATTAGACATTTTTCTTTGAATGTAATATTCACAAGTATGTAAGATTTGAACCTTTAGACAATCTAAAGTTTCATCTCTCACTAGTCTATTGATCAAATCAACAGACAAATGTCCCAGGCTTGATGCCAGATCATTATCAAATGATCTTTATCCTCCTATTAATCTTTTAAGGTTTAATTTCAGTATTAGCAATGTTAATGAACCATTCATTAATTTTCTAATTTAGTGGAGTCCACTAGATTTTAGATTACTATCTGAAATATATCCATCAAAACTGTACATGATAGCATTATTATAGAATTCATGTTTATTTCCAACATTTAGAAATAAACAATGAGTGTATTCTAATATCTAGGTTATAGAGACATTCTCTAAGACTAAGGGCTCTCCCACTGAAATTATGAAGCCTTTCAATCCAATAGAGATTGTTGCAACAATTGCATCAATATCCATGTGGATGACTATTAAATCTTTAAGATCAAATTTCTAATCTTCTAATACATATGCAACCAGCAAGTGTCATTAGAAGATTGAGATACAATTATAAGACTTTATCTTATTCAATAAGCAAGTCAATATCAATGATTTATGTAGATTATTCTGATGCTCTATCCAAGTCCTTCTCTAAGAATTCTAGATAGATTTGATAGTCATACTATCAACACACCAACTTATTGCAGTATTGGCACTCATCCAACTCTTAGGATGTCATATGGAAGTCATAGAAGTACGGACAACTCTTTGACTATCCTTCTCATCTTGGGACTGACCCATGCTTCCACTACGCTCCCTTTATCTATAAACAACCATTGCTTAAGACTAAGGATCTCTTATGTTAAATTCAAAAAGAATTCAATGTAAGAGTATTTCAATATTTATACATGCTTCATTAAATTCATACAATATGAATATTATGAAGCTTCATGAATGACTAGAGTATAGACGGTAGACTGATGACACCCATCATGTCTACATCCATCTAGACTCTTAAAACATTGGTTCGGTAGGTATTCAAACTTTCTGAATACATCTTTTATAGAGTTGCCATTATGCATGATGCAGTGAACCACGTCATTCATGATAAATGTCAAGAGCACATATGTATGCCAGAATATCTTCTTAGATTTTATAAGGATTAATTGACAATTATGATCATCATCGACATGTCACTTCCAAAATACATTTGATGATATCAAGACTATAGAGACATACAAACCCTAGGGTTGTAGTCCTATTATCTATTTAATTGTCATTCCTCATTATTATGAGGAAACTTACACATTGCAACCACATACATTATGTGTCCAACTGCAAGTACAATATCTGGATCATGAGTCCAATCCATGATATCGTACTGGTTATTATTGAGTATAGTATTGAGTGGGTTTAATGAAGGATTATCTGAAATAAGAAATTTGCATAAATATATAAATATATATTTTACTTTGATTTAGGAATTTTTATATCAAAGTTGTCTTGCCTTATCAACACTGAAAGTTCATTCCCTTAATCACTTTCAATGTAAAAGATATACTTACCATTATATCTCAGCAAAATCTGGGATCTCCTTCCTTATCTTTGTTACATCCCAATAATATGAGAATCTGCAACTCGGATAAAAAGAAGCGGGAACACATTCCGCCTTGCAAGTCCAACTTGCATTTCCCAATTTGGTCTTTAACACCCGGGCCCACCACCCCTAAGGCGATGTTGACCGTCATTAATTGAACAAACCGTCAACAGGAATAGTACTCGCTATACGCAATCCAATATCGCCCTACTAATATGAGGATCCGATATTGAGGTCACTACGTATACGGCCTTACTCTTTCGAGAAGCAAAGAGCCCGATCCAGATGCGCTTGCATACAGGAGCTGTCACTTCAGACAGGCATCTCCTAAATTCAATCCCTAACAACTGAACCCATCGCCTTGACGGGAGACCATGGATGTCACTTATGTGATCCTCCATATCACGTTCAAATTCTAATTAATCATTATGAATCATATTCATTATGATTAATTCTTCCAAGGGAAATAACATCTCTATTCATAATAGAGTGTTTTAATTTTTAATTGGATTCCAATTAATCTAATCATATTAAATTAGTGATCCAATTAGTACCGAACAAACAATTTTTTTATTGTTTACTTGAATCATGGTATTATCTCAAATATGTATTATTTCGAATTTTAATAATTAGAAATACATCATGATTTTTTAAGCATTATACTAACCCTACCCGTTGTCATGGCCAGTACTGACGAGAGTAGGACGGACCACATACGTTGCAACCCGCTACCCTAATGCTCTCCGACTAGACACCATATCCACCTCGGAGAAGGATAATGCAAAATAGATCACTTTGTACTTGAGATGATCGTAGGTTCTTCAACCGAAATTATACCATATAATAATAATCAAAACAATTTTGATTAACATTATAATGAGATTTGCTAAACAAATCCCAAGTCCTATTCAAGCAACATGTTTGTTGGAATGTAGATCATGTAGAACATGTAACCAATTAGTGATCTAGATCACATCTAATCAAATATTGGTTAAGTCAATGTCATTTAAGGAAATAATTATCATCAAATATTTCACAAATATTTATGCACAATTATTCCAGGAAATTAAATAATTTAATTTCACTAATTGATTAAATGTCAATCATTAGGTTCTTGATTAGGAAAGTATTTCCAGCAGTGACCCTCACTTACTAAAAATATCATATCTCAATCAATTTAAATCCAAATTAAGAAAAGTAAGTTCCTGAAGTTTGCTAATTGGATTTACAATAGAACCTAAGTAAATTGCATGCATTTCAAGGAGTTTTAAATCTGCAATTAACTCTTTAATTACGTTAAGATTCGCAGTCCCCGAAACTGTGGATACATGTTCACTAAAATGAGCATAACTTGAGCAAACGGAATCGAAATCACGTAAACTCAGATCCTAAGGTTTCCTTATTTAATGGGGAATAAAATCAATCATTATTTTCGAGTTAAAAGAATTTAAACAGTGTCGAAAAAAATCTCAAAATAGAGATGCGAAAATGAAATGCAAGAAAACTTTCGCAAACCCTAATGAACCCAAGTCGTCCTAGTTTACGGATCGTATCCAAAACCTTCCAACCTAAGGATCTGATACCACTTGAAGGATATGGTTAGATCCTCAAGCGCATCACGGAAGTGTGAGCATCATATCAAATACGACGAAGAACGACTAGTCGAACTAGTTGTTCTATGCAGTGGAAATTAACATTTTTTCATTCAACGAAACCACATGATCCAAGAACACTTCTCGGATCGTTTCGTCTAAACCACAAACAAGTGATACGATTACCTCTTGCAGCATGGTTGCGATCGAGTCTCTAAACGAAGAGACCTCCTGTCTGAAGTCTGATCCGACGGAGGAGACGCTTGCGAGCGCGGGGATGAATTACGTGCCTCTTGCAATCCATGTTGATGATCCAAGCGGCGGATCTCCTGATCTCGACACACGAAATCCAACATCTTCTTCACGAGCGAGGCGCACCGAAGGAGGCGGAGATCCACGAGCAAAGGGTCGGGTAGCATAACGGCGATGCTACGACGATGGAGACTTCCTCTAGGACATCCATGGTGGACGGCCATTAGAGAAGAAGAGAGAGGGCTGACGTGTAGAGAGAGAGAGAGAGACTTATATTCTCTTGTGTGTAAAGAAGAGCAAAGGGGTACCTCTCCTTTTATAACATTTTGGGATCCATGGATCTCAATCCATGGGACAACACAAATCTAATGGCTCTCATTGATTGTGTTTCTTTTAATGGCTAAGATTTGTGTTGGGAAAAAACCAACAACAATTAATTTAATTTAGATTAAATATATGTTGATAAATCAACTCAATTTAATCACAAAATTAAATCAACAATACATGGATATAATGGAAGAGAGAATGCCTCCTTCCATGTGGAGAGAGGGGACGGCCACCCTTTCCTAATAGGAGTGGTGGTCGTCCACCCTCCTCCTTTAAGAATGTGGCAATTTTATCTTCCATGTAATCTCCATGATTTGCACCAACTTTTTGTTGCAAATTATTCTACAGAAAATAATTCATAATTATTTTGTGAAGCAATCTTGTCATTGGAAATTTTGTGAATCATATTCACATCCCAAAATAAAATGTAAATTATTTTCAATTTAATGTCCAATGTGAATCCAATTCACATCAACATTTAATTAACAAATGTAAATTACAAATTGCTCTCTCTTATATTATAAATCACATTTATAATATATATGACTAGTATGAATATTGCTATCCATATTATTCATATCCATGATAATTAAATCACATTTAATCATCTTGGATCTCTATTCTCATGTGCCCAAATAATATGAATCACATTCACATTATTTTCATCTTTGATAATCAAATCACATTTAATTATCTAAAATAGCGCTCTTTATAATATGAATCGAATTCATATTAATCATGATAATTATATCACATTTAATTATCCATTTTCTCAATGCTCGGATACGCATATCAACAATGAAATTATCCCGAACCCTTTCAAGGATAATGCGTTTTCTCCACGAATACTTGGAGATAAGGACATGACGATTGTATTGTTCCGCTTATAGTGACTTGGATATTGAGATCATATCTCAAATCCAGATCGCGGGCCTCCCATAGATGCTTGATTAAATCAAGATCGCAAATCTAATCTTCTCATTGCATCTGAATCACATTCAGATCAATGTCCAACATTTGGACCAAGATCGGATCACTTCTCTACTGAGAGGAGTCACTAAAATCCAGACCCGTTTCATCACTCCCTAGGAATGGAAGCGTCATGGTTATACAATCATTTATGATCACATCACCCTCAGGTATTCCCAATACATGTACATCCTGCATACTAGAAGACTCAGAATAGACCCGAAGTATTAGATCAACTTTACATTTTCTACTTCAGGGCTTTATCAATAAGTTTGTCATTCGATCATTGAAATTGTTATCGATCATATACTTTCCAAAAGCATATATCATACCTAGGTCTTGATCATATACTTACCAAAAGTATATATCAAACCTACAAATTCAGTCAAGCTTCCAAAACGAGACGACCGTGCACGGAATTTGATTCTTCCCAATATCTCGTGAGTGAGCTCATGCCTTCTGGTTCAGTAATGAACCTGTATGATCCCTTTGAGAGATCGTATTACTCATATGCACTTTCATGCACACCAGCATGCCGGTGTATAGACCTTGGTTAGGTCATCAACCTATTGGTCTGCCAAATGTACATACTCAGACATATAGTAGCACATCTGTCTCCGGTCAGAGGATGCGTGCTTGTATCGTGACAGCATACGATGTAGGACTCCGGTTATCTCGATCTCGTTAAGTCAACTCTTTGACCTAACTAATCTGACACCTCCGAATCTCTATTCCTATGCAGAGGACCTGCATCAAGAGGTTGGTCAGATATCAGCCTAACTGAGAAAGGATTGCCATCTCCTACTCATGCTAGAGATCATCTCTTAACAATCATTTGACGGTGCTTGATGAGTCCTCAATCTAACTCTTTAGATATTCATCCAAGCACCAGCCTCTTTGATTCAATAGTTGAATCAACAGCTATATGATCATTAAGATGGCCATGGTACATAACCCTAATTGTACTAAGGGACCTATTATGCAAATTATTTATTCTTCATTTCAGAATAGGGAATGAAATTCGCAATAACATTTGTTGCATAATGTCTTGCCGTGGGTTCGCATGTCCAATAACCAATCCTTTTGGTTTGGGCAGACAACCTTCTGCAAAATAGTCTTGATCTCCATATTCGAAACCTCAGCAAGACCGTTAGTCTGTGAATGATATAGAGTTGCAACTTAAAGTCTTGAATAGAAGACTTGTGGAACTTAAAGTCTGTTAGGTCTTAGATTCAGATCCCAATAAGGTTCCACACAATTAATCTAAAGGTCGAGTCAAGCTCCATTTTCAACTTTTGTTCATGACCTTGGTATGGAACCCAAAATCATTTCACCTTTGCATTTCATTTTACTTGCTCGGGGACGAGCAAGGTTTAAGTATAGGGGGTTGATGAATATGTGATTCATCACTCTAAAAGATGAAAATAGAGCCTTGTTCCCAAGTAATTAGAGGCATATTTCCACCTATATTGCATAATTAGCATCCATGCATGCATAGATAATATCTACATTTTAGCATCCACATCTGCATAAAATAAGAAGCCAAAGTCACTTGTAAAAATAACTCATTTGTATTTTATACTAACTCCTAACTCCATAAATTCAACTCTATAGTTTACATATTACTGACACTAATACAATAAAAATACCAAAAAATTGATAACTTGTAAAATTGACCAATAAACCTGAGTCCAAGTTTGAGACCATGGACCTTAAAATGCACATATCTCTCTCATACAGCCTCCTAATTGGGTCTACTCACTTTTAAAATAATATACATTCAGAAACCTTCAAAATGAGACCAATTTCATTAAAATCGGAGCTCGTATGCAAAACTTGGATTTTGGGGGCCCCTTTGTAAACTATATGCATTTGTATTTGTACCCTTGTATTTTATCACTTAATTTGACCCTGTCTCCATTTTTTGACAACATGAAACTTGTAGATCTCATTGATATCTACAACTTTCATGTTTTGAGTTTTTCCAAATTCGATCATTTTCACCTTCTTATTTCACTTTCTTTCCTCAACCAATCTGATTGGGCCACGTGGCACCCTCTGGTTACGCCACGTGACCCACTCATTCACCTGCCACACACCCGCTTCTCTTGGTCATTGGATGGAGCTCAAGCGCCTCCATCTCAGTCGTTCGCGCTGCATCATCTTGCAGCCGTCTGATCAGATCTCCAGATTGCATCTGGACTACTCACCAATGCCCTCAGTCTCCTTGCGCCACATGGCTCATCATGTGTCGCTAGATAGCTTCCAGGCCACCTCCATCCATGTCGTTCATTCCTACTCAAATCTTAACCCTTCGATCAAGGTCTGATCTTCATCACGATCGTTCATCTTCGCCCGCACCTACGCCTGCCACATGGCGCATCCCTCTCCCTTCGATCGCATCGCCTTGATCTGATCCAAAGCATTTCTTAGCGCCTCGCTCAGCCGTTGTTGGATCACTAGATCCAACGGTCGAGGCATCGTCTCCTATCTCCAAGAATGCCTCGCCCACGTCGTCACCACCTTGTCAACTCGTTGTCCCCTTTCTATTTTCTCAGCCATATCCGTCCCCTTCTCCACTCAATGTTCGACCCACGATGAAGCCCATACGTCCCTCATCCTCGCCATCGCCCACTCTCCCCACGACAGCATCTCCCTCGCTCCATACACCCCACACAAACCACTTCCTCCATCACCCGAACCACCACCTGCTCTCTATAAATACAACACCACCGACGAGATTCAACCCTATCCGCCCTTGAACGAGATACCCTAGAGCTCTTCTACACCTATCTGTGATAGAGATCATGTGTGAAATCGAGCGAAGACAGTGGCCATCTCCGGCGATATCCACGACAAAGCTTCGTCGTACAACAGCTTCACCGACGAGCTGCTAGAGCTCGATCTTCTACGACCCTCGAGCGACGACCAGAGACTCAACCTCGAGCCTCCATTCCTAGGTAACCTCCTCCATCTTCTCTTCCGATCTTCTTCTTCTTTTCCTCCGATCATCTCCTAATTTATTACGCCTTCTCGCTCGTCAACACATCCCACTAACCATTGCCTGAGCTCTGCCTTGGAGCTCTCTTCTTCGCACACTCCTTCATTTACCTTTACGACACATTGAGCTACCTCCAACCACCGCTCCACCGATCACGGCGGAGAAAGACCACATTCCGTTCACCACCTCATTCCATAAGGCCTCAAGCACTCACTGCACTTCATGCGAGCACATGCACGCCTCGGCTACATTTACTAACCCTGCAGGAGACACCTTCTTCATTGGTCGGAACTTCACTGGAGCCGCTTAGAGCTCCATCATTCCTGGCCTACAGACCACGCCCGCCTCTTCCAGAAGCTATGGTCGCTCTGCTACACCTCCACGACCATTCCCAGCCACTCAGGAGCCTTCCGACGTCTTCACCGAGCGAGGACGTGGAGCCAGGAGGGCATCACCGGAGCCCCTGCCACGCCCACCACAGGAGGCAGCGGTAGGGAGGAGCACGGCACACAGCTATCGTCTGATCGTCTTGATTGGATGGCCCTCATTGATCCACGTCAACCTCTCCAACTCCAGATACCGTAGGATCCATCTCGATCTAACGGTCTGCCTTTCTCCACGTCGCACGCTTCAGGAGTCACCATCACTGTTGGATCTATCTTGATTTAACAGACCTAAGGTGCGCCACATCTCCAGCTTCAGCAGTCATTTGATCATCTCGATCGAATGGTATATATAGTGCCAGGTAGCTTCCTCCAAGCCTCTTCCCTACCCCTTAGGCTCGGAGCTCAAGAAGCTACCCCGAAGCAAGTCCGGATCTGCAGAAGACCCGAGCCACCATCTGAGCCTTCAACGCTTCCCGAGCCTAGCACCTCACGTGGTCCTCACTTGTGGTCTGGGCATTTTACACTGAGACCCCTGCAAGTTTTTCAAATTGTATTTTAGTCCCTACCAGGCGCGTCATGTGAGGCATACGTGTCATGTGGAAAATTTGCATATGTACCCCCAGCATTATAGGTAATTGCATTTTAGTCCCCGTACGTATGTTTCAAATTAATCAAGTTTTATTCCTTTTTGCATTTTGGTCCCTATGTTTGCACGTTTATTTAGGCATTCATTTAGCATCATTTTTAAATTCCAAAAATTGCATGTTGTAGAGAAATTTGTGCTTTATCATTATGGACACTTGTCATATTTCTGCGAGCATCAAGGAATTTGTGGAAATTTATATAGTTTTGCCACTGTGTGCCTTAAATCCCTTATTAAATTATTTGTTGCTCCAAAAATCACCAAAAAATCACAATAGGTATAGTTTAAGTTGATCTATTTTGTGCCCAAAAATCACATCATTTGCACACATAACAAGGCCTCAATAAATTAATTAGTATTTTGCTTAATTGATTTTTAGTAGTCTAAAATTCAACATTTTTAAGGTTTAATAATTTTTAGGGATTCATCTCACATAGACCCATCTAGGTTAACTTTGTATCTACAAATGATTTGATTTGGTATTTATTAATTAATTTTGTAAAAACTACCCTATATTCATAAATATTTCATATTTATTTCATATTTATTTCATATTTATTTCATTTAGAGTCTAAAAATTGTAGTAGCCTAATTTCATTGCATTTCATATTCTGGCCAAGTTTCATCATTTTTGGACTTAATTTGACCATATTTCAAATTGAACCTTAAAATTTAGCTTGAATTACTTTGTTTTCTTTAAGTGCATAAAAAATACCAAAAATATTCTCCTGAAATTCGAACATCGAAATTGACTTCAAATTAACCCAAGGCAGAAGCGGTTTACTTGAGTTCGATCTTGGGCTTGCCCAAGTAAAAAAATTGTTGCTTGTGTTTAATTTGACATTAATCTAAGTGGTTTTGATCAGTCTTGATTTACCCAACTACAAAGAACGCACTTTAAATTTAATCGATAATTCAGTTGAATTAAGTAGGGTAAATCGAGGGTTCTTCAGATGGCGCCATTGTCGGGGAGGCACGGCTTAAGTTAATTTTTAGGAAATTTGGATTTTAGATTTTCCATCCCCTAGGTAGTCTGATTCCTGGCTTTTCTTATGAATATTTTCTGTTCAATTTTATTTGTTTATTTTGTGTCGTCCTTTATCTGACTATCAATTATTTTCGTGCGAGGAATACGAGGAGTCGAAGGCGCTTCGCCAAGCAAGTCGAGGAACCTGCATCGAAATAAATTGAATGTTTTTTAGAGGACTTGTATCATTTTTATTTTATTTTGCATTTCTAGCGATTCCCTTTTGGGTTCTCGTGCATGTAAGTCATAATAAAATGAGTCCCCGCGTGCTGTGTAGTTGCTTAACATAGGATAGGACCTGCACTTGCGGCTCTTAGAGCTCTCTTAGGATTGTTTGTGCTCGTAATATCTAGGATCATACTTCACACTTAAAAGATGCACTTAGACCACAGGACTTAGCCAAATCTAACTGGTTCTTCACTCACTAATAGAACTGCTTGTCTAGGAGCGACTTTTCTCGTTTGCATACATATAGCATAAAATTTTCAATTCTGTTTTGCATCCTACATATAAAGCGTGAGGATTAATGTAAGAATTCTAAACTTAGCATACATCATTGTTTTATCATGCATCGGCTTTTCTTGACTCCTTCTCCCTTGGTTTTATAACTTAGGATCAAAGGCAATTGGGACTAGACGATAGGCGTACCTTGTGTGTTGGACTAATCAAGTGGTCACCTAACTTAAAATCGGGACTGCTAAACAAATTGACCAAAAAGATCAAATAAAATCAGAAATTCTTTTTGTGGGAGAGTAACCCCGACCTTGATTGCAGACTGAGTAAGGGTATAGAGTGTGTGCGCACACCCTAAGGTAGAGCCAAATCCTCACCTTCCATATCATGTTCCTCTATCCTAGCAAATATCACAAGCTGAATTCTTTTAGGTTCACTGACTAGCACCAAGTAGCCTTCGTATCAACCTTGTCAGCCTCCGCCTACTTCGGTAAGTAGATAGGGGCAGGTCTTTGAACTCCTCAGCTTGGGATAGGAGCGGAGAAAGGAAGGGCGCCAGCATCTTAAGCAACAGGTTAAACAGGTAAGACGCATCCGGCTTTGAGCCGACTTCCCTATAGTTCACGTAATCCTTGCTATTTGTCTGAAAAGTCACACTTAAAATCAACCAGACTAATCGGACTCGGTTTTGAGTCCGTCACCGTATTGAGTGTGAAAATCAGGTTTTGTGTTTCATTTGCTTGCTTCAGGTAGGAGTAAAATCCTATCTTTACATACTTAAACTCGCGACTCTTCCTTCTGCCATCAAAGATGACTGACTAGGGGGATATATACTCCAGCTTCGCAAATATCTCCTTGAACCCCTCACGAAGCTCATCTTTATCGGCCCAAGCGCAACTTGGGCCAACCTGAGCTCATGACCCTATTGAGTTAGGGATTCCCCAATCCCAAGATGGTTACCCTCAAACCATTCCTTTTCTCTCCTCGCATCTCACCAAGGAAGACCATCGCCTCAGTGAGAATGTCTTCATTACTACGTCCTCTAACCTAGACCACCTTCTTTACCTAGGTGAAGAGGATGAACCAGAAACCAAGATGTCGCCTAAGAGACCCCCGGATGAAGAGGAACACGTAAATGATCCTATACTTCAAATCTGTGCCCGCTTAGCCACATCCGAAAAGCAGAATGCATATCTTGTAGCGAGGATAGGACAAGTGATCGCGGTGGGTGGAATTGACAGACCGATGGTAGATGCCTACAACCCAACTGAGAATGAGATACATAATTGGCTTGTACCTAAGGTACCCCCAAAAGCATTCGAGCTGAAGCCCCATTTTTTGAGTCTGCTACTGAAGTTTAATGGTAATACCATCGAAGAACCATATGCTTTCCTAAGAGACTTGGAACTGGTTTGCAACAACCTTAGTTACCCTAGGGTTGGACAAGACTACATCAGGCTAAAGGCTATCCCGTTTGCCGTAGGAGATAAGACTGCTCATTGGTTGAAGAATCTCGGGGTTAGATGTACAACTAGGAACAATTAAAAGATTTATTCTTGAAGAAGTTCTACCCACTCAGTATGACTAACCAAATGAGGACGAAGATCACTAGCTTTTCCCAAGGTCCCCACGAACCATTCCATGAAGCATGGGATAGATTTAATGACTTGATCCAAAAATGCCCCTGCCATGGCATTACCAAGGCGATCCTAGTCCAGACCTCGTTCTGTGGAATGACCCTGGAAATGCAAGGGCTGGTAAGCATAGCCTGTGAAGGTAGCTATCTGAAAAAGAACGAAAATGTTGTATGGAAAATCTTGGAGCAGATGGTGAAAATAGGTAGATCCTAGGCTACCAGGGCCTATCAGTTGTCTCCTTCAAGCTTATCTAATGAGACAACCAGGAGTACATTAGCGGATCTGACAATTGACCTCATCCCTAGCGTGGGGATAATAGATGATAAGCTCACTATGGTAGAATAGATCCACAAGAGGGTCACTGACCTTAAGGCGCTTTCACGATTGCCGAAACAAGTGGAGGAATTGATTGAGAAGGGAGCCACGATATGGCTACATGCCCCTTATGCACCACCTGTACCTGTACATCGAGTTCATCTTGTACAAGAGCAGGTACAGGGGCCTCAGAGTAGCTGGGAGCAGCAGTATACCTCAGCAGGAGTAGCACGCACCCCCACAAGTAGAGCCAGTCTATGAGGAGACTCCGTAGGTGTTCGAGATCAATGGGTTTTGGTACAGCCATGACCCCCATCGGAAGACAGTCGGGGATAGGGAATGGTCAGCCACACCGACCTTCCCTAGCTTACCAGGAAATCAGCTCCGTCCCCGCACCGTGCTTCATATAGTCCTAGCCAGGATACCAGCCTCAGCAGCATCAGCAGCAACACACATTCCACTCGGGCCAGCAGGGCCCTCCCCCCCCCTTCCCACCCTCAGTAGTATCGGCACGGTCAGCAGGGTCATTGTAGACAGTCGAATCTCTCATCCTCTAGTCAGAAGCAGCAAGCCCTGTCCCCACTAGTGAATTGGAGTCCCTCACCTTGGCCATCCAGACCCTGACTGATAGGGTCCAGCAGATACAGAATGATTACCTGGATATGAGGACAAACTTGAATTGTGTTTCACGTACCCATGATCAGTAGATGATGCCAAAAACCCCAATTCCTGCCCAGGTTCAGGCTAACCCAAATATCCTGAATCAGGGTCACCACCGACCATGCGATCAGGTATACTATTCAAATTTCACTCTATCTAAACACGAGATCCTTTTCATACGATAATGTAAATCATATGTCCCTCAGGAGCAAAGGATCGTGACCGTACCTGATCGGACACGAACACATAAGGAAGACGCCACCAAGTCTCTACCTAAGGTGAACTTGGAGGCAGATGAGCAGCACCACCATCACCATCACCAACAGAATAAGAGGATTTCCATGTCCTTGAAGAAGAAGGAAAGGAGAACCAACAGTGAATCTAGCAAAACCGATGAGGAGCCCGTACCTCCATCTGAGGAGGATGTCCCAGAAGTCGCGGAAGACGCATCACCTGTTTTGCCACAAAAATTTCTTTTTTGTCCGAATCTATGTCAAAATCAGAGTCCTGTACAGAACTCAGTTTCCAGGATAAATGAAAATCTTTCAGTTTCAGAATTTGAGTTATCTTCAATATTCCCTTTCCCCCATGCCCTTAAGGGTGGAAAGAAGAAAACCAAGAAAATCCAAAAAGATAACCCTGAGATGGCACAGTTTTAAAACAAGTACATCAAGGTCATAATCCCCTTTGATAAGTAAGTGGACATGACACCTGTATTCCAGAAGTACATTAAGGTGAGATGCACACCTGCTAGGGTCAGCAGGAAGATCAAAAGTCGTGTTGAAAATCACGTTTTGTCAGTAGCCACTACTTGCGCCATTAAGAATGCATTTCCAAGGAAACGAAGGGACATGGATGCCCATTATGTGGTGAGTCATGTCGATTACACTGCTTTGCACGTACTCTCCTATATAATGGATCCTCAATTAATCTGATGCCCACACCCTCTATGAGCGGCTAAAACTAGGACCTCTTAGGAAATCCAGAGACTTACTCCAGTTCGCAGACAAATCAACCAAGAGGTCCCAGAGAGAATTAAGGAACGTTATCATCAAAGTCGAGGGTCAGGATTACATGGTGGACTTTACAGTCCTTGATGTGGAGACCCCTCGAAATTAGAGAGATTCCTGGATCATTCTAGGAAGGCCCTTCCTCGAACAGCAGGGGCTTTATTTGATTATAAGATCGTGAAGATTCAGTTCCAAACTCCATGCGGAGATGAGGAACTTGGGATGAAGTAGACAAAGTAGTAAAGGCCAGATTCTGAATCCAGCATCGAGTACTCTTCGTTAGATGCAGATTGTGTTCATGTAGACACCGTTGGACTATGGAGACAGAACCTATCTAGCACCGATGAGTCCCTCTCCTTTGGAGAAGATCTTGTGTATGAGACAGTTTGCGAGAACCTTAGGAGCGAGTACAGCGCAGAAAATGCATTCCCCTACATCATCGATGATGTAGAGGCCCAGCTGGGTCTGTTAGTCCTTCCCCCTTTAGGACAATCAGAAGATGAGGATAATGAGTCGGATGTGGCTTTCGCCGATTGCTTGGATACTTTTGATGATCTGACTCCAGAGCTGAATGAGTTGGTGGTAGTTATTTCAGAGATAGATCCAGCCACTACCAGCACAGAGCCAGAATTGATTGAGACAGACTTCCTTGATGATCAAACCATACCTGAGCTCAAACCATTACCCACAACCCTTAAATACGCCTTCCTTGCGGGGCGATAGAGGAAGTATCCGATCATCATCAGTTCGTGATTGGCCGAGGAGAAGGAATCTCGCTTGCTCGGGATATTGGAGAAAAACCGTAAGGTGATAGGCAAGAGCATCTCCGATCTCCACGTGATAAATCTAGCTCTGTGTTCTCACCATATCTATTTAGAGAATGAGGCTAAACCCTCTCACTAATTCCAACGTAGATTGAATCCAAATTTACGAGAGGTAGTGAAGAAGGAGATTGAGAAATGGTGTGACGCAGGTTTTATTTACCACATCTCCGATTCTAAGTGGGTGGCACCTATCCATGTTGTCCCGAAAAAGTCAAGAATTCAGATGACCACCAATGAGGACGGAGAGGAGATCGTGACACGAGTACCCACGCCGTGGCCTATCTGTGTGGATTAGAGATGCTTGAATGCCGTGATGAAGAGTGATCATTTTCCCCTACCATTTATTGATCAAATCTTAGAAAAATTAGCGGGAAAAGAATTCTTCTATTTTTTAGATGTGTGCTCATGCTACAACCAAGTAGCTATTGCTCCTGAGGACCGGGAAAAAACCACTTTCACATGCCCCTTTGGTACCTATGCTTTCAGGCGCATGCCCTTTGGATTATGCAGTGCTCCCGGTACATTTCAAAGGTACATGATTGCAGTGTTAGCCGAGATGGTCGATGAATTCCTGGAAGTCTTCATGGATGACTTCTCGATCCACGGTGATTCCCTTGATTCCTATCTTAGAAATCTGGATCAAGTCCTCAAGAGATGTTGTGAGGTTAATCTGGCACTCTCCTGGGAGAAAAGTCACTTCATGATGACGGAAGGCATTATGTTGGGGCATGTCATCTCCAAGAGAGGAACGGAGGTTGACCCTACCAAGGTGGGTGTGACCAGACGACTCCAGCCACCAACCAACGTGAAACAGTTGCAGTCGTTCCTCGGGCATGTCAGATTTTATCGGAGATTTATCAAAGATTTTTCAAATATCGTCTGACCGCTAACTGAGCTTTTAGGCAAAGACATGGAGTTTATTGTCGGTCATAAATGTCTTGAGGCCTTTAATAAACTTCAAGGGATGATCATGGATGCCCCAATCCTACAAGCCCTAAATTGGTCTCTTCCTTTTGAGATCATGATAGACGCCTTAAATTTTGCTGTTGAGGCTGTGTTAGGACAGAGGAAGGATGGTGTAACATTTGCCATACACTACGCAAGCAAAGTGCTTGATACCGCTCAGCGTAACTATACAATTTTGAAAAGGAGATGCTTGCAATAGTATTCGCCTTGGATAAGTTTTGATCTCATCTAATTGGATCTAAGGTGATTGTGTTCATGGATCATACAACACTACGGTATTTAATGGAAAAGAAGGACGTGAAGGCGCATCTTCTTAGGTGGATTTTACTCATCCAGGAATTTGATTTGGACATTAGAGATAAACCTAGAAAGAAGAACATAATGACTGATCACCTCTCCCGTCTTGAAATTCTGGATACCTCTAATGATATGCCTATTCAAGACTCCTTCCCTGACGAGTCAGTTTTTGTTATCAACTCACTCCCATGGTACGCCAATATAGTGAACTATCTTGTCTCCAAGAAAGTTCCTGAAGATTGGCCCAAGAGCCACATAGACCGACTAAAGTCGGATGCGAGACATTTCCATTGGGAGGATCCGATCCTTTTCTTTGACGGATAAGATTGTATCTGGAGGAGGTGTATTCCTCAGGAGGAATATCATAATGTCCTCACTTTCTGCCATAGTCTGGAGGCAGTAGGACACCACTTCGGGAAGAGGACCGCATGGGAGGTACTTCAATGGGCTTATATTGGCTGACTCTGTTTCACAATGCACTCACCTTTATGAAGTCGTGCCCAGTATGCCAACGAATGGGAGGAACCATTGGTTCCAAGGATGAGATGCCAATGCAGCTTGTCATCATTTGTAATGTCTTTGATGCCTGGGGCATCGACGTCATGGGCCCATTCCCGATTAGCCATGGTTTCAAATATATCCTTCTTGCGGTGGATTGTCTGTCAAGGTGGGTAGAGGCTATCCCGACCCGAGCCACATACAGCAGGACTGTCTGTAAATTTATCATAGATCATATCACTCTAGGTTTGGGATCCCAAAAGTGTTGATATCCGATGGGGGTAGCCATTTTGTGAACTGAGATGCGAAGAAACTTGTAGAGGATTATGGCATCCAACACCGTGTTGCTAGTCCTTACCACCCACAAACCAATGGCATGGCAGAGGTGTCGAATAGGGAGGTTAAGACCATATTGCAGAAGCTTGTCTGCCAAGACAGGAAGGACCGGTCTCAGATTTTGGATCAGGTCCTTTGGGCTTATAGGACAGCTTACAAGACACCATTAAGAACCTCCTCATTTAGAATGGTGTTTGGGAAGCCGTGTTATTTGCCCGCTGAGCTAGTGCATAAATCCGAATGAGCAATCAAGAAGGTTAAATGGAACACACACCTGGGGCAGAAATAGAGAGATATGGATCTGAATGAACTTATGGAGATCAGAAACAGAGCATATGACAACAATTTGGTGTACAAGGACAAGGTAAAGCATTGGCGCGATAGATTTATCAGACAAAGACCTTTGTTCCTGGACAGAAGGTATGGTTGTTCAATGCGAGGCTGAAGGTTTTCTAAGGGAAGCTTAAATCCAAGTGGACAGGTCCGTTCATAGTCCATGATGTACATGACAGTGGATGTGTAGAGATCTCAGATCTTACAGATAGAGCACAGACATCCCTAGTTAATGGACAACTGCTGAAGCACTTTGTCAAATCAAATGAGCTGTTAGTTCGTGTTGAGGAGATTGTTTTCATGCGTGCGGCAGACTCAGGAGACACACATAGAACCGTGCATTAGACCTTGCAACATTGAGCTCCCACCAATATCAGCATCGAAAAGATTCAGATTGTGATCCTTGTATATACTCACCCTTCCTGTATTTATGTTCTTTCCCTCCCTCTCATGATTCAAATCACTCGCCCCAGCTCCATATTGTTTCATTTTATGGCTATATTTGGGATGACCAAATCCTAAGTATAGGGGGGAGAGTGGCCCAAGTCTCTATTTCATTCTATGTACAACCTCTAAGATCCCATCGGTTCTCACACTCACTATTGTCCTATACTTAGGCTGACCAGAGCCTAAGTATAGGGGGGACCGATGCTCGCCATGTATATACTCATCTGTTTCCCCTCTTGACCTCGTCCTCCCCATTTTTGATCTTCTTCTACACTTAGGTTGCCACAGCCTAAGTATAAAGGGGTGGGATGACTTCTATACATTTTTCTTATTTTAGCTCTCATACGCTTAGCATGAGCTATGTCTTTTCCTCGCTTTTCGTGCTCTGAGGACTTATCGCATGCTAAGTATAGGGGGCGTGTATATATCACATATATACTTTACCCATAGCTCATACTTTCGTGTATTTTTATATATATTATGCAATAATTACAGAATTACGGGATGGGTTAAAATTGAAAAGAAAAAGAAAAAAAAGAAAAACTTTTCAAAATCGAAGGCTTCTTATTTACTCTTACATATCATCCCTGCATTTTAAAAGAAAAAAAGGAGTCTTGCATTCATCTACATAGCATGTCATCAACATCTCATCTGCATATCTTGCATATGCAAAGTGAAAGTTAGTGGGTTCTGAACCAGGTTATGAATAGATGTTGAGGAGGGACTTGATTTGACCTTAATCTACCTAATTTCAAAGGAAACTTATAGGAACTGGAGTTAAGATTTCTCAGGTCAAGTGACTTAATTCTTTAAGTCTGCAAGTCTTTGTTCACATGTCATCTTGATTGGTCTAAATAGAATATCTCGTGTGGCATGCTCAATTATCTCTTAACCTAGCTATGTTAGGTTCTTTAACCATTGTGGTAGCTCACCATATGTATTCCATGCCCCCTTATCCATACTTAGCTATTGACTAATGTACACAACTTTCCTTGTTCACGCATCACATGTGGATAGGTGGATATATACACATGGGTTAGGTTATAGGTAAGGTCTGTATATTCTGTACATATTTATTGATATAGTTTATTACTATATCCATATCAATAATCAATAAAAGAGATATATGCAAATGCAAAGATGGATATAAAGATGGATATTTGGTTATTTTTCATTTTAGCACACGGTTTGAAACATCTGTCCTCCTCTAGGGAGGGAAGTGCATCTCAACCTAGTCTGGTGGTGTTGACATCTAAGGACGGGATGCTATGGGTTGCAATAATGCTTCAAAAGAGGGATAGTCTGCTGGCTCAAGAGGAAAAAACTTGATGTAATGCTACACATTGTATATAGTTCAAAAAAATTGCAAAAACTTCAAAAAATATCAGACAGGCCTGAGCGAAAGTGCCTGTCAGAGTATGTATATTAGCAAGAAGCCTGCAGCTAGATGACTTGGCTACACTGGTCAGGCATCTTGGGATAGGTAGCTATAGTGGCTATTGTCCATTCTTCTCTCCACCCCCTCTTCGTGAGCCGGTCACACATGAACATAGAAGGGAATAACCCGCTCCTCGAGGAAAGAGTTACTGGATCGGGGAATTAGAGTTACCTTATTAGATGAGGTTGGTTCTTTGCCATTTCTGATGTGGAGAGCTATATTTCACTTACACGGTACAAGTAAGAATTACAGTCATCAGAAATTTACGTATGAGGATTTGTTCTGACGTGACTGTTAAGGCATCTTAAATAGAAGACTTGTGGAGCTTAAAGTCTGTTAGGTCTTAAATTCATATCCCAATAAGGTTCTACGTAATTAATCCAAAGGTCGAGTCAAGCTCCATTTTCAACTTTTGTTCATGACCTTGGTATGGAACCCAAAATCATTTCACCTTTGTATTTCATTTTAGTTGCTCGGGGACGAGCAAGGTTTAAGTATAGGGGGTTGATGAATCTGTGATTCATCACTCTAAAAGTTGAAAATAGAGCCTTTTTTCGAGTAATTAGATCCATATTTCCACCTATATTTCATAATTAGCATTCATGCATACAGAGATAATATATGCATTTTAGCATCCACATCTGCATAAAATAAGAAGCCAAAGTCACTTGTAAAAATCACTCATTTGTATATATTTTATACTAACTCCAAACTCCATAAATTCAACTCTATAGTGTGCATATTACTAACACTAATACAAGAAAAATACCAAAAAATAAAATTGACCAATAAAACCCGAGTCCAAGTTTGAGACCATGGACCTTAAAATACGCATATCTCTCTCATACAGCCTCTGAATTGGGTATACTCATTTTTAAATTAATATACATTCAAAGACCTTGAAAATGAGACCAATTTCATTAAAATCGGAGCTCGTATGCAAAATTTGGGTTTTGGGGGCCCCTTTGTATGCTATATATGTGTATTTGTACACTTGTATTTTATCACTTCATTTAACCTCGTCTTCATTTTTTGCCAACATGAAACTTGTAGATCTCACTGAGATCTACAACTTTCATGTTTTGAGTTTTTCCAAATATAATCATTTTAACCTTCTTATTTCACTTTCTTTCCTCGACCAATCTGATAAGGGCCACGTGGCACCCTTTGGTTACACCACGCAGCCCACTCATTCACCTGCCACGCACCTGCTTCTCTTGGATGTTTGATGGAGCTCAAGCGCCTACATCTCAGCCGTCCACGTCGCATCATCTTGTAGCCATTTGATCAGATCTCCAAATTACATCTGGACCACTCATCAGCGCCCTCACTCTCCTTGCACCACGTGGCTCATCATGGATAACGAGTGGATAAGGTGGTGATGATGTGGGTGAGGCATTCTCGGAGGTAGGAGACGATGCCTCGACTGTTGGATCTAGTGACCCAACGGCAGCTGGGTGAGGTGCTAAGAAACTGTTTGGATCAGATCAAGGCGATGCGATCAAAGGGAGAGGGATGCGCCATGTGGCAGGTGTAGGTGCGGGCGGAGATGAACTATCGTGATGGAGATCAGACCTTGATTGAAGGGTCAAGATTAGAGCGGGAATGAACGACATTAATGGAGGTGTCCTGGAGGCTATCTAGCGGGAATAGAGATTAGGAGGTATTAGGTTAGTTAGGTCAAAGAGTGGACTTAACAAGATCAAGATAACCAAAGTCCTACATCATATGCTGTCTCGATATAGGCACACATCCTCTGATCGGAGACAGATGTGTTACTATATGTCTAAGTATGTACATTTGGTAGACCAATAGGTTGATGGCCTAATCAAGGTCTATATACCAGCAAGTTGGTGTGCATATAAGGGCATATGAGTAATATGATCTCTCAAAGGGATCATACAAGTTCACTTCTGAACTGGAAGACACGAGCTCACTCATGAGATATTGGGATCAATAAATTCCATGCATGGTCGTCTCTCTTATGAAGCTTGACAGAATTTAGAGGTATGATATATGCTTTTGGAAAGCATATGATGATACCAAATCCCAATGATCAAATGAGAATCTTAATATTAAATCCCTGAAGGTGACAGTCTAAAAGAGATCTATAACTTTGGATTTATTCAAGGTCTTCCAGTATGCAAGATGTACATGTATTGAGAATATCTGAGGGTGATGTGATCATAAATGATTGTATAACCATGACACTTCTATTCTGAGGGAGTGATGAAACAGGTCTGGATTTTAGTGACTCCTCTCAGTAGAAAAGTAACTTGATCTTAGTCCAAGTGTTGGACATTGATCTGAATGAGATTCAGATGCAATGAGTTTACGGACTTGATTTAATCAAGCATATATGGGAGGTCCGTAAGATCTGGATTTTAGATATGATCTCAATGCCCAAGTCACTATACATGGAACAATACAATCATCCTGTCCTTATCTCCAAGTATCTACGGAGAAAGCTCACTATTCTTGAAAGAGTTCAAGAATAATTCCTTTGATGAAATATGTATCCAAACAACAAGATGCTAATAATTAAATGAGATTTAATTATCAAGAATAATCTGAATGAGATTCATATTATGAGAGTGATTATCCAAGATAATTAAATGGGATTTAATTACCAGGGAAATGTAGAATGTGGATAGTATTATCCATGCTATCCATAATATCTGTATATATTATAAATATGATTTATAATATATTGGAGAGAGCTCAATTGTAAATAATATTTATTAATTAACGGCTAATGTGAATTCACATTGAACAATTAATTGGAAATATAATTTACATTTTGTTTTGGGTTGTGAATGAGATTCATATTTTTTCAATGGCATGATTGAAATATTCACTAACTATTTTGGAATTAATTTATTGAATATATTTGCAATAAATATTGTTTCAAATAATTAAGAGATAATGAGATTTTATCTCATAAAATAAAGAAGATAAAATCCACCTAATCTTGATGTGGCATCACCCATGGATTATCCATAGGTGACGCCCCATCTTTTTTGGAGGAAGTTTTCTTTTATCCTTTTTATTATCTTGATTAATTTTATTAAGTTAAATTATGTTGATGATATTGCAACATATATTTAATTTAATATAAATTAATAAGTTGTTGTTTTATTAAACAACAATGATCATGGCCATTGATTAAAAACAAAAATCAATCTAACTATTGATTTTGTGTATCCCATGGATTGTGATCCATGGACTCCCAAAGTAATATATAAGAAGGGGCAACCCTAGACCTTGGAGGACACGTCTATTCTCTCTCTCTCTATCCTCATTCTCGCGCCATCTCTCTCCCTCTAAGGGTGGCCGTCCACCTTGAGTTCTTGAGAGAGTTGCAGTAGTAGCTACGCTGTCGTGTTGTCGCCTCGATTGCTCATGAATCTCTGTCTTCCTTGGTTCTTCTAGCACAAGTAGAAGATGTCGGATTTCGTTGGACGAAATTAGGAGATTCATCGCTTGGATCTTCATCTTGGATTACGGAAAGCACACGTCTCATCATCGTGCCCGCAAGTGCCTTCTTCGTGGATCGGACTTGAGTCAGGAGGATCTCTTACTTTTGAGATCAAGTGATCGCAACCACGCTTCAAGAGGTATTTCTAATACTCTGTGGTTAGATGAAACGATTCAAGAAATGTTCTTGGATCATGTGGTTTCATCATATGATTTAAAATTTTTAAATTCCGCTGCACCGAGTGACTAGTGCGACTAGTTGCCCCGATCGCATTAAATGTAATCATCATGCTTCCGTGATGCGCTTAAGGATATCCCATATCCTTCAAAGGATGAGGGACACATGGGTTTCATCGTGGGTCGAACATTTAGTGGAGAAGGTGGCAGATATGGCGGAGAAAATAGAATATGCAGAGGACCTGTATCAAGAGGTCGGTCAGATACCAGCCTTTCGAAATAGGATTGCCATCTCCCACTCAGGTCAGAGATTGCATCTTGATGATCATTTGACGGTGCTTGATGAGTCCTCAATCTAACTCTTTAGATATTCATCCAAGCACGAGCCTCTATGATTCAGCCATTGAATCAACAACTTTATGATGTTAAGATAGCCATGGTACATAACCCTATTTGTACAGAGGGACCTTATAGTGCATTCATTTACTTAATTTCATACAGGGGGTTAAATAAACCAATAACTTTTATTGATATATCAAACATTACAATAACATTTATTGTAGGAATGGTTCGCCCAGGTCTCACATGTCCAACATCGTCCCCATCACCCAGTCACCCCACGACAGCCTCTCCCTCGCTCCTTACACTCCACGCAAACCACTTCCTCCATAGCCCGGACCACCACCTGCTCTCTATAAATACAGCACCTCCGGCGAGCTTCACCCCTATCTACCCTTGTAAGAGATACCCTAGAGCTCTACTACACCTATATGTGATAGAGATCAGGCATGAAATCGAGCGAAGACAGTAGTCGATCTCCGACGAGATCCACAGCGAAGCTCCGTCGTGCAGCAGCTTCACTGACGAGTTGCTAGAGCTTGGGCTTCTACCGACCCTCGAGCGACAACTGGAGCCTCGACCTCGATCCTCCATTCCCAGGTAGCCTCCTCCGTCTTCTCTTCTGATCTTCTTCTTTTCCTCCGATCATCTCCTAGTTTATTAGGCCTTCTCGCTCGTCAACACAACCCACTAACCATCGCCTGAGCTCTGCCTTGGAGATCTCTTCTTCACGCACTCCTTCATTCACCTTTACAACACATCGAGCCACCTCCAACCATCGCTCCGTCGATCACAGCCGAGGAACACCACATTCCATTCACCACCTCATTCCATAAGGCCTCAAGCTCTCACTGCACTTCATGCTAGCACCTGCACACCTCAGCTACATTTACTAACCCTGCAGGAGACACCTTCATCATTGGTCACAACTTTGCTGGAGCTGCTTCGATCTCCATCGTTCCCAGCCTACATACCACGCCCACCTCTTCCAGAAGCTCTGGTCGCTCCTCTACATCTCCATGACCATTCCCAACCACTCAGGAGCCTTCCAACGTCTTTACCGATCGAGAAAGAGGGCAGTGGAACCAGGAGGGCATCGTCGGAGCCCCATCCACGCACGCCAAAGGAGGTGGTGGCAGGGAGGAGCACAACACATAGCTACCATCCGATCATCTTGATCTAACGATCCTCATCGATCCACTTCAACCTCTCCAACAGCTCCAGATATCGTTGGATCCATCTCGATCTAACAGTCCGCCTTTCGCCACGTCGCTCGCTCCAGGAGTCACCACCACCGTTGGATCTATCTTGATCTGACAGACCCAAGACGTGCCACGTCTCCAGCTTTAGCAGTCATTTGATCATCTCGATCGAATGGTCTATATAGCACCACATAGCTTCCTCCGAGCCTCTTCCCCGCCCCTTAGACTCGGAGCTCCCGAAGCTATCGCAAAGCAAGTCTGAACCTACAGATGACCCAAGCCACTGTTTGAGCCTCCGACGCTTCCCGAGCCTAGCACCTCACGTGGTCCTCACGTGCGGTTTGGGTATTTTACATTGAGGCCCCTACAAGTTTTTCAATTTGCATTTTAGTCCCTACTAGGCACGTCACGTGAGTCATACATGTTCCGTGGACAATTTGTACACATACCCCCAACATTATAGGTAATTGCATTATTCCTGTTTGCATTTTGGTCCCTATGTTTGCACATTTATTTAGGCATTCATTTAGCATCATTTTTAAATTCCAAAATTTGCATGTTGCAGAGAAACTTGTACTTTATCATTGCGGACACTTGTCATATTTCTGCAAGCATCAAGGAATTTAATATTATTATTTTTGTGAAAATTTATATAGTTTTTCCACCATGTGCCTTAAATCCCTTATTAAATTATTTTTTGCTCCAAAAATCACCAAAAAAATAATAAGTATAGTTTAAGTTGATCTACTTTGTGCCCAAAAATCATGCACATATAACGAGGCCTTAATAAATTAATTAGTATTTTTCTTAATTGATTTTTAATAGGTCCAAAATTCATCATTTTCAAGATTTAATAATTTTCCTGGATTCATCTCACATAGACCCATCTATGTTAATTTTTATATCTGAAAATGATTTGATTTGGTATTTATTAAAATTAATTTTGCAAAAACTACCATGCATTCATATTTAATTCATTTAGAGTTTAAAATTCCAAAAAATCAGTATCCTAATTTCATTGCATTTTATATTCTGACCAAGTTTGATCATTTTTTGACTTAATTTGACCATATTTCAAATTTAACCTTAAAATTTGGCTTGAATTGCTTTGTATTTTTCTTTAAGTGCGTAAAAAATACCAAAAATATTCTCCTGAAAATCGAACATCGAAATTAACTTCAAATTAACCTAAGGCAGAAGTTGCCTCCTTGAGTTCGTCCTTGGGCTTGCCCAAGTAAAAAAAATACCGCTCGTGTTTAATTTGACATTAATCTAAGTGGTTTTGATCGGTCTTAATTTACCTGACTACAACGAGCACACATTAAATTTAATCGATAATTCAGTTGAATTATGTAGGGTAAATCGAGGGCTCTTCAGAGGGTAGGCCACCAAAGGCCGGATTGGAGAACTTTCTGTGATGTCTATATCCTAGAATGATATCCTTCTGCCTCAAGCTTGTGACAATGGTGAGAATGCTATGGTGCTCCTCTTGAGGAATATACCGATGCCATACACTATCCCCCCCCCCCCCTCATGGTAAAGGGTGGGATCCTCCCAATGGTACGACTTGACATTCGCAAGGAAGGTCTCAAGTCACTGTCTAGGCCAACCTTGTGGTACTTTCCTGGCAACAAGATAGTTCACAATTCAGCGTACCATGGAGATGAAGTGATAGCAAGAATTGCCTTGTTTGGGAATGTCTCTGTGATAGGTGTGGTCTTCTCTGAATCCTCAAGATGCTCTGATTGGGAGAGGTAATCCGCCACCACATTCCTAACTCCAGGTTTATCCTTAATCTCTATATCAAACTCCCGGAGTAAAAGGATCCATCTAGTCAATCTGGATTTGGCATCCTTCTTTGTCTTGAGGTATCGGATGGTGGTGTGATCTATGTAAATTATCACTCTATATCCAAGAATTTAAGATCGAAACTTATCTAAACCAAAAACTATGGCTAGCATCTCCTTCTCAGTCACAATATAGTTCCGTTGAGTGGCATCCAAAGTCCGACTAGCGTAGTGAATGGAAAAATACAGTCCATCCCTCCTCTATCCAAGCATAACTCCTACGGCTCATCTTAGTGTCCGTCTGCAACCTTGGCTCTAGGTATATCTTCATTGGTTGGTCATGATGGCTCCTCTCATCTATCTCGCATCTGTGTGATCTCTCTCCTCATCTCTACCATGAACACTCCTTGGTCCCGAATATGTCGTTGCATGGTATCTAGGAAAGCTAGTAGCATGTTGTTGATGGCATCCTGGTCCAATACAAATGCAGAAAGCTTGAGGCTGCTCATTAGTCCTTCCTTCATTGCTGGCCATGTCATCGGCCTCTGCAAAGATAAAAAAACCCTAGCTCAGGTATTGTCAAGTGAATAAATAGTTGTGTTAGCCTATGTGCTTCTACCTTAGATGTGGAAGAAGGGTGGTTGAGGGGGAACAAGTTAGAAGCGAATTCAAGTTCAGAGAGCGGGTCTGAGCTCTCTGAAGTTGCCCTAGATGAACGGGGAGGAGTGTTGGAAAGCGGTGTTGCCAGAGGCAACCTAAGAGACCTCCTTCCCATCATCGTGATGTGGGGATTTATAAAGAGTAGATATGGGATGTAAGCAAGATGAGAAATCAAACCCCCAATTCACCTACGCAATTCAATGTGATGACCATGAAAGCTCGACCATTTATCTTATCAAATTTTATTTAGGTGATAATCCAATATATCAGAGCGGAGCCCGATTCTCCCAAGAGACTGGCATGAGCCCCTACAACTAGTCTATTTCCAGCTAGTATGAGATATGGACCGTTTACCGGCTGCCCAGGAAAATCCTCACTGGAGAATAGTTAATCGTTAGAACCGGTAGTTTGAAGAGAGTCCGGTGTGGCTCTATCCAAGTGTGCAGATCGCTCAACTCTCTGTAGAAAAATCCGACAATGAGGGGGTTACTCTCCCCAAAATAAAGATTTTCAGTGAAGTATAGTTTTAGATCAAGTTTTCTTTAGCATTCCCAGATTTTATTGGTTATCTCTTTTTAGGTATTTTTCTGAATAAAGCAACGCCTAACGAATTTTCTGATTTCCATTTTATTTAAGTTCAAAAAAACTGGGTGAGGAAGATGGAAAAGTTGATGCACAATCAAACACAATGATGCATGCAGAGATAGAAATGTGTACCTTGCTCGAGCATTCTACATGTAGTGTGATCCACGCATAAATTTAAAGACGGAAATAAAACTAATCTATATAATGCACGAGGAAATCATCCCTAAGATGAGAAACTTCTATTAGTGGGAAGACATGGTAGTTAACTAATCAGGGAAGAGACCTGTGTCTGATCTTGGAAGTCGCTCGGTGCCCGCCACAACGGGTCCTGCTAGCGTTGTATGCGACTTCTCATGGCGCATGATCTCTTAACTAGTTGAGTTTAACTTTTTCTTTTATTTTACTATGTCCAAGTACGTTCTTTACGAACATATATTCTATTACGGTGTTTGGACCTTAGCAAATTATCGAGCTCAAGCAAATATAAATCCTAAATAAAGGGTCCAAATCCTCGGGGATCAAATAGAAAATAAAAGCATAAAATCAGCTAAAACACGGTGAGGTCCCTCGAGTGCACCGGCACTTGGAGAAACAGATCCCAAATAATACGGGCATGTTTGGTTACTGGGTTGGAGTGGGTTGGGTTGGGTTGGGGTATCCTCCTGTGAATAGTAGATGTTTGGAGGGTTGGGATGGTTGGAATGATAATTGTGATGTGATGTGACATTGATTATGTGTTATATTAACTTTTTTAATGATTATAATACATTTTTTATGTTAATAATGTATTTGAACAAGGTTAAAACCATTATTCCAATGAAATTGTATGACCAATACAAGTAATCCCAACCCAAGAATGCAAGGTTGGAGCCAAGGGCATGCCAGGGTACCCCGGGGTACCCTGGCAACCAAACAGGCCCTAAGAGTGTCCAAGTGTCCAAAGAGTCCAAGAGTTCTAAGTTATTATAAGAATTTTTGCTAAAATGGATACCTTTATCTAACATAACTACTCCAATAGTCCTTTGCTCCTCTTCCTGTACTGGTCCCTCCCAAAGCAAACCGAATCGTCCTTCAGGCGATTCCTTGTACAAAAAGCAAAAATAATAATGCTCAGAAACAGTTATAATGAACATAGACAAAGATAGGTTAAAAAATCAATCAAACTACTAAGTTGTGCTCCCCGGCAATGATGCCATTTTGATGGAGCAGAATTCATGATCGACTAAGGTGAAATAAATGAAGCAATTGTCATTATTCTCAATCAATCAAATCGGCCAATCAGAAAATCAAACCACTCAAATATAAAACGCTCAAATGTAAGCGGCTTCACTACTTTTATTTACCTGGTATAACGATCAGGGTCGAACAAAAAGAGCTCAATTAGAAATTAAGTAGTGTGATTTCAGGAAATAAAATATTTTTAGTGGTTTTTAATTTTTGCAAAATTTTATTTTTTTTTAGATAATGGTAATAAGCACAATGAATAAAAATACTCAAATACGCTCTTTTTTTATTTTTCTAATATGTTAAAAATACTTAGAAAAATGCAATAAAAATATTTTTAGTTTTTATATGTTTTATATTATTTTTGGTAATTTTTATGGAATTTTTAAATATTTGTGGGATTATCTGAAAATCAAACGGTGGCAAAATTAGTAAATAATGCACAATCGGAGTGATTTACAAGTTAAAAATACTTAAAATGCCCAAAACTCCTAGGAACAATTTTTATGACAAAATATAAGGAATTGTCTACAAAAAGAGACTGAAATCAATATTTTTGATTTTTCTATAATTTTATAAAAATTTTATAAGTTTTTAAGTGTTTTGCAATTTTTATGGTTTTCTAAGGTATTTTCAAACAAAAGTAATATATAAGATAAAAGGCAACAAAGGACAATTACCCTAATTCTTATAGAATTTTTAAATGGTTTTTCAAATTTTTATAGTTTTTTTAAGATAGACAAGACACTTTTTTATGGGTTTTGAATTTTTAATAATATAAAATAAAATAAAATCAACCAGCAAAAATCATCACACTTACAATATACAATCAGAGAATGTAGGGAATTTTTAGGAAATTTTTAGGGTTGATTTAATATTCATTGTATTATTTAAAAGACAAGTAGTCAAAAATCATTTACATGGACCTTTCTAGAAATAAGTTTAGCTCCAAAGCATTGTAAATAACAAGTCAATAAAGCTCAGGGGCTTTTATGCAATTTATCCAGAAATTTTACGCGCAACACGTGATTCACAGCTCACAGGAGTACGAATGCAATTATTAGAACATAAACTTCAAACCAATATCGACAATAAGTTCAGGCAAAAAACTGTAATTAACCCAAATGATTACATGGGGCGCACGTGGACTCGACTCAACTGGACTAAAATGCGAATAGGTAGATGATGAGCCAAATATCCCACAAGATCCGAGTAGGGATAAAATAAATCAAGAGTTGTTGTGACCCGGATCTCGCAGATCGAACTCAACAAGAAAAAAAGACCACCAAATCAAAGATAAATCGATAAAACACTAATAGAGATCTTCGCTATTTATTTAATCTGGTATAGCGACCAGGGTCGAACTCGAGGAGCACGGATTGGCTCAAAAGAGCCTATGAAGTAGTCTAAAGATAAAATAAAAAGACAAAATATTTTTGGTGGTTTTAAAAAAAATTGTGTTTTTAATTATAAATGAAATAAGAGAAAAAGATAAAAAGAGCAAATTCAACAATTTATGAAACACTAAAAAATGCTCAGAAAATTCAAATAAAATTATTTTAGTGTTTTTATATTTTTAATGTTTTTGGTGAATGTTTCATAATTTTCTAATTTTTAGTTGATTTTATAAAAATTGAAAAGGGAGAAACAATGAATCAGTGTGCAACCAGACTTGAAAGGCTAATTAAAAATATTTAATTAGCTCTTAAAATCTGGAGACAAATTTTTGAAAACTAGATACAAAAGCTAAGCTACAGAAAAAGAGTTTGCATTTTTTGTATTTTATAGAATTTTTAAGAATTTTTATAAGATTTTTAGGGTTTTGTGATTTTTAAGAGTTTTATAAATCCAAATGACACAAAAAATGGATAGAAACTTAAAAACAACAAGACAAACAATTCCTAAATTTTTTAGAATTTTTAGAAAGGTTTTTATATTTTTTAATTGATTTTCTATTTCAAATAGTAGCAAAAATGAAGGTTTTTGATTTTTTTTAAAAATAGCAAAAAGCAGCGAAAATGTCCCAAAAAATTAATAAAATTTTTAAACAGTGGCAGGAGCCACATACCCAAATTTCACTTGATTTGGAGTTTAGTGGATATTTTATTCAACAAATATAAGGGCTACAGCACATAGGGTCGCAAGAAAGCATAGTTCCAGAGGCCTCAATAAAACACATGCGAAAACTATGAGGGCTTCAGTGCAAAAATCACATCAAATCCGCATATGTCCAATACTGTACGCACAGGGGTATAAATACAATTTTTAAAACTTAAACTACAATCCAGAACAGTCACAAAACCCCAGCCCTGAACATGCAATTTGCCCACAAGTTCACGTACCTAATACGTGGTTCACATTCACAGGGACCAAAGTGTAATTCCTATTTTTAAAAATACAATTTGTAACATCCAAAAACCATATGATCAATAATGCAAAAGGTTCATACAATCACGTGTCGAAGCACGTGTCTCACGCAAACAGGGACTAAATAGCAAATATTCTAGACTAGAGGTCCAAATATGCAAAATAACCAAGTGTGCACATTTATTTCATAGACTAAATAAAAACTAAGTAAACTGTAGGGGTATGAGCGCAAGTTACCCAACCGAGGCGCGTGAGGGGCGCGTGTGTGCCAGGTGTCGAGCTGTGGATGGCGGTGGGTGCACGGTCCAGATGAAGCCATCTAGAGGATCCAACGGTGCTGGCGCGAGGGCGAATATGGGGAGCACATTGCTGTCAGATCATGGATCTAACGGCCTGACAGGCGCAGGCTACATGCGGTTGGGATCAGAACTGGCGCTGAAGGGCGATCCGACGGATGTGAGTTTATTAGGAAGAACACCTCTTGGGCGAGTTTCCCCGGAGATCTGGAGACGATCCAGAGGGACGATGGAAGATCGGAGAGGAGGGTTCTTCTTGCAATGGCGTGCCGCGTCGGGTGGTGGCCTCCGATGAGAGCCCCAACAGTCGGATCCTCCGGCGAGGGAGGAGGGAACTGGAGCAGCTCCGGCGAAGGGTGGAAACGTGTGCAAGGGGGGTCTCTCGTGCTTATTGACCTGCAGAAAGAAGCTCTTGCTCGGAGGGATGCTCCGGCATAGGTTATTGGCAAAACAAAGAAGAGAAGCAGCGTGAATGGGCTACAGGGGGTTTCGACGAAGGTGGTGGATGGAACCCAACTCGATCTGGACTCATATGGTCCAGCTCGAGGTGATCAGATCGTGTAGGGAAGGTGGCGATGGGTCGAAGAGTCGATCGATACGGGTGGGGTGAACTGGCGAGGTTCCGGCCACTAGGGCGGAGCTGGCGGAGCTGGAAGGTGAAAATCGAAGATGAGATATGGACTAGAAGCTAAAGAGTCTACCTGATGGTTGGAGTCGACTGTGGAGGAGACGCTGGTTCTCCAGTGGTCTTTGCCTCGTTGGAGCGTCGCCTCCAGAGGCTCGGGCTACGTCGGCGGCGGAGCTCGACGACAAGGGTCGCCGAACCTGGGCTACACACCTCCAAACTCTCTTTCAGACACCTCCGCACTCGCTGTCACTCGAGGAAGACGATGGAGGTCACATGGATCGAAGGTGGTGGTCGAAGGTGGAGTGAAATGTGCGGCGGAGCTGAGAATATATAGTACTAGGGGTCCGGCAAGAATGGAGTCGGGTGCGCAATCCAATGCTCGGACCCCTATAAGGATGATCAGGCGCGGATCCTGGATATATCATGAATAATCGGGGCTCGGGGTTTGGGTTAATGATGGTTGGATCACATTAGGAAAAATGGGCGAAATCGGGTCGCAAGGCGGGTTTGGATTCTATGTGGACCAGGGGGGGAGTTGACCGGGGGTCGACAATCCCTCGTGGACCAATCAGAATCCAGGAATTATTAAATAATTGTATATTCATTTAAAAATAATAAATGATTTTATTTTGAAAATTCTCAACAAGAAAAATGTTTATTATTTTTCAAATTATTTTTTTATGATATTTATTTATTTATTTAAATAATTTATGTATTTACATTATATTATTATTATTTACATGTATAAATACATGTATATTTTTAAATTTTAATTTTATTATTTTATTTATGTACAAATATTCCAATTTTATATTTTATTTATTTACACCATAAAATATGGAATATAAAAAGATTTTTATTGGATTTTTATTAATTATTTACAAAGGTAAAATAAATACATCTTTTATTATATGTACATGGTATATATACACTGATGAGAGAGAATGTATTTATTTTTATTTTTATTTTCTTTTTCCCATTTTTATTTTATTTTTATAAATATATACCAAATAAAGGAAACACATAAATATTTTTATTTTTAGAAAATAAAATATTTACACAAAGAGGGGTATTTACACCATGTTGAGTTACCCTATCTCTCTCTACTTATTTTATTTTGCGGTCAGGCCCTTGTGGAGCCTTCCCTTGGGTTCAGGTCACTCAATATTTATTCTAAATATTTCCCTCTTTTTCTTTATTTCTTTATTCCTTTACTTTTGTGCAAAAACATGCTAATTATGGCTATTTACATGATGCATGCATTTTGATAAATTATTGTATTTACAAATATTTACATGGTATTTTACCAAGGTTTCTAGCTAAAATAAAGGTATAAAGAGTGATGAATGGGGATTCATCAGTAGACTCGAGGGTCGAAACCACGATTTTCCTTAACTAATTATTACATTTATTGGACTAGACAAAAATAGCATAAAAAGTAGGGAAAAGTGAAATATACCCATGGGTAGGGACACGTGGCAAGTGTGGGGCACTGTCTGACGTGCGCTCCCGATGACTATTGGACACAGATCTGAAGGCTCAGATGGCAGGAGAGCGTGTGCGTTAGATCTATCTTGGTGTTAGATCTGATGCATCTGAAAAGTGCATGGATGGACGACCGGCATGGATTCTGGCAAAAGGCACATGATCGAACGGCAAGAGAGGGCTCTAGAAGAACTCTGCTCTGGCGGACTTCAATTGGATGTAGAAAGGGATCCACCGGTCTGATGAATCAGCGAAAGGGTCCAATAGCCTCTTTGAGGTGCTCCGCATCGACTAGGGCCCTCCAATGGACTGGGTGACGGGTGGATGTGCGTAGTGGGGGTTCTCTTCTATAGCTGCTCCGCCAACTGACGTGAAGCTCAGACCGTGCTTCCTTGCGCACGAAGTTACCTGCAAATGCAAGATGGACTCAAGGGCGTAGCTCCAGTCTCATTATTACTTGGAAAATCTCAAGAAGCAAAGGGGACTGGGGGTTCGATCTCTATCGTGCATGGGAGAAGGAGATCAGTCCTTAATCTCGCTCAGATGAGCAAGTCTAAGGGGGTCAGGAGGCATAGGGAGATGGACAGTGAGAGGTGTCGATCGAAACTGGTATGTGAGTAGAATGGGGCCTAGACCCGGCGGTGGGAGCTGGTGAAGTGTAGCGGCAAAGATGATGAAATCAAAGTGAAAATGGGAAATGCAGGGGAAGTGAGTGATACATGAAGGTGCTGAAGGACTCAAAAGCCTCAGGCGATGCGGACAACAGGGTTTTGTCCTCAATCGGGATGCGATAGACCATGGAGGCTAAACGTGGCGGATCTCCGACCACGTGATTGAGCTTCGGCCAAGAAGCCACCAAACAATGCTCCAAAATCTTCTCTTGGTTGTTGTCACTCTATTGGAGGCAGCTAGGGAAGAACAAAGAGGCGAGACACGAGCTCTAGAGGCAGAAGAAACTACTTATAGGGATGCCCGAGAGTCTAGAAAGATCAAAGGCTACCGTGAAACCCTAGGCAGATCTGGCTACACCTAGAGATCCCAAGGATCACGGATCCTAGGAGTGTAGTCGGGTGGTGAAATCAAGGTGAATGGATGCTAGGTTTGATTGGAAAAATCGGAAGGAATGGGTATGGCGATGGTGGAGTCGGGTCGGGTCAGCTAGGGGAGAAGGTTGACCGAGGTCAACCTTCTGACGTGGACCAATCAGAATGCATGATACAAGAATATTAAATATAAAATAGTAAATGATTTTAAATTAAAAAGTGAATAAAGTGAAAAATATTTATTATTTTTCAAACTATTCTTATGTGATTTTAAATTATTTTTATAAAAAACTATAAATAAGGTGTATACAATATAGTGTATTATATACATGTATAGTATACCTATGTATTATATGCATGTATTTTTATGTTATTATTTTACAGGAATATGTTTTATTTTATATTTTATTTATTTACAAAATAATTTTATGGGTATAAAATGATTTTATTTGATTTTTAGAAATTAATTAAGGGTGTAAATAAATAAGTATTGTATACGCAATATATATATATATATATGACCTTTGTACAAAGAACTTTGGATTTTATTTTTATTGTATTTTATGTTTTCTGATTTTTATTTTATTTTTGTTTTATTATTAGGGATATATACAGGTGTTTCAAAATAATATGGTATTCACAGAATGTAAAATAAATATGAATATTTATTTGTACTGTTCTAGATGTTATGTACAATATACAATGTACCATATCTCTCTCTACTTATTTCTTATCGATCATGTCAAGGTTTGACCTTCTCTCAGGGTTTAGGCCAATATGTATTTATTCTAAATGCATCTTTCTTTTCCTTTTCTCTTTATTCTTTTATTTTTGGAAACTATGTGCTAATTATTCCATATTAATAAAGACATGTACAATGATAAATTATTGTATTTACACCAATTTATAGATGTTTTTGCTAACAGATAAAGCTAATATAAAAGAATAAAGAATGAGAATCGTAGATTCATCACATAATCAAACTCCATGGGTCGAGCTTACATGATCGTATCCCATCCATCTTCTTCTTCATTCACATTTCAGGAGAGCTCTCTCTTCGAGGCGACTCTTCCTCAGCCATCATTCACTCCACCCTTACATACTTCACCCCCATTCCACCCCCACTCCTTCTTAGGATGAGTTTTAAAGATATGAACTGCTCGCAGAAATGAATGAATATTATATGGACATAGTGGAGAGAGTAAATTCGAGGATGAACATGAGCATAACCGAATTTGATAGAGAAATACAATTCCCGATTTTGATTGAGAATTTATTATTTGAACTATCCCCTACTCGGGATGACTCTCTTCCCGAGTATGACCAATTCTCCTATGACCAGACATTTGAGATTTGGAGTCAAGGAAATATGACTCATGACCTAACCACGACCATTGAGAATGACTATTATTTGGCTCACGATTGCATGACGGAGTCACAGCATGACGAATACAGTCATTCACCTCAAGTCATGAGACGATAACAGATGACATAGCTTGAATTAATCAAACAGTTGACGCTTTATTTAGACAACTTGATAATGTCATCCGATGGTAAAAGAAATGATAAACAACCAAATATAAGTGAGGACCACACGAAAGCGAACCTGAGAGAAATCATGTGCAACATTTTCAGGCACAAACACCACAGATTTCTGACCAGTTCATTGACCACTCCAATGACTTTAATAAAAATACCAAAAAAGTTAAAAGAATCAAAAATTTCAAAAAATGTACAACACTAAAATGGAAGTATTTTGTAAAAGTTTGATCTTAGAGCTTCCAATAATCAAGGTCGTTAAGTATGTACCCAATCTTCATATATTTGTGAAGAGACAATTATCACATAAAAAGATAGGCAAGAAAAGATCTAAAACTGAATATCATTTAACCATTATGGCCAATTCAATGGCAATGACCCAAAAAAACAAAAGCTGTAGAGTCAAATGGTGGAGTGGGTATGGCGATGGTGGAGTCGGGTCGGGTCAGCTAGGGGAGAAGGTTGACCGAGGTCAACCTTCTGACGTGGACCAATCGGAATGCATGATACAAGAATATTAAATATAAAATAGTAAATAACTTTAAACTAAAAAGTGAATAAAGTGAAAAATATTTATTATTTTTCAAACTATTCTTATGTGATTTTAAATTATTTTTATAAAAACTATAAATAAGGTGTATATAATATAGTGTATTATATACATGTATAATATACCTATGTATTATATGCATGTATTTTTATGTTATTATTTTACAGGAATAAGTTTTATTTTATATTTTATTTATTTACAAAATAATTTTATGGGTATAAAATGATTTTATTTGATTTTTAGAAATTAATTAAGGGTGTAAATAAATAAGTATTGTATACACAATATATATATGTGACCTTTGTACAAAGAACTTTGGATTTTATTTTTATTTTATTTTATGTTTTTTTATTTTTATTTTATTTTTGTTTTATTATTAGGGATATATACAAGTGTTTAAAAATAATATGGCATTCACAGAGTGTAAAATAAATATGAATATTTATTTGTACTGTTCTAAATGTTATGTACAATATACAATGTGCCATATCTCTCTCTACTTATTTCTTATCGATCATGTCAAGGTTTGACCTTCTCTCAGGGTTTAGGCCAATATGTATTTATTCTAAATGCATCTTTCTTTTTCTTTTCTCTTTATTCTTTTATTTTTGGAAACTATGTGCTAATTATTTCATATTAATAAAAACATGTACAATGATAAATTATTGTATTTACACCAATTTATAGATGTTTTTGCTAACAGATAAAGCTAATATAAAAGAATAAAGAATGAGAATCATAGATTCATCACATAATCAAACTCCATGGGTCGAGCTTACATGATCGTATCCCATCCATCTTCTTCTTCATTCACATTTCAGGAGAGCTCTCTCTTCGAGGCAGCTCTTCCTCAGCCATCATTCACTCCACCCTTACACACTTCACCCCCATTCCACCCCCACTCCTTCTTAGGATGAGTTTTAAAGATATGAACTGCTCGCAGAAATGAATGAATATTATATGGACATAGTGAAGAGAGTGAATTCGAGGATGAACATGAGCATAACCGAAATTGATAGAGAAACACAATTCCCGATTTTGATTGAGAATTTATTGTTTGAACTATCCCCTACTCGGGATGACTCTCTTCCCGAGTATGACCAATTCTCCTTTGACCAGACATTTGAGATTCGGAGTCAAGGAAATATGACTCATGACCTAACCACGACCATTGAGAATGACTATTACTTAGCTCACGATTGCATGACGGAGTCACGGCATGACGAGTACAGTCATTCACCTCCAAGTCATGAGAAGATAACATATTACATAGCTTGAATTAATCAAACAGTTGATGCTTTATTTAGACAACTTGATAATGTCATCCGATGGTAAAAGAAATGATAAACAACCAAATATAAGTGAGAACCACACAAAAGCGAACCTGAGAGAAATCATGTGCAACATTTTCAGGAACAAACACCACAGATTTCTGACCAGTTCATTGACCACTCCAATGACTTTAATAAAAATACCAAAAAAGTTAAAAGAATCAAAAAATTCAAAAAATGTACAACACTAAAATGGAAGTATTTTGTAAAAGTTTGATCTTAGAGCTTCCAATAATCAAGGTCGTTAAGTATGTACCCAATCTTCATATATTTGTGAAGAGACAGTTATCACCTAAAAAGATAGGCAAGAAAAGATCTAAAATTGAATATCATTTAACCATTATGGCCAATTCAATGGCAATAACCCAAAAAAACAAAAGTTGTAGAGTCAAACGGTTGGCTATGGTTACCTGTGAAATTGAGAACTTTGAGTTTGCTCATGTTCGGATAGATGATGACTCTACCCTGAACATCCTCCCAAAGTCAGTGTTTGATCTATTTGAACTCAAATTGTTCAAAAAGATAAGAGTGATCATTCAATTTACATATCGATCCACCAAAAGACCGAGAGGAATTGTTTCTGTCATCATGAACTTTCAAGGTGTCAAACACATAGTAGACTTATTATCCTGGACATTGAGCACCGAGGAGAGTTGTCTGAGACTCCCATTATTTTGGGGAAGATGTTCTTAGGTTCTGCTAACGCAACTATCGATTGCAAGACTCAAGATATAAATTTCCTGAACTAGGACCATAATGATCAAACTCTCAAGGACACACCAAACATGAAACTAACAATCATGATGCAAAGGAGACCACAGAGTCAAACGCTTCACATGAACAAACCTCTCCACAGACTCCATACATCACCCTAAGAGAGACACCTGAGGATATGACTGTCGAGGCTACCCAGGTTGCCACTGAGGTGAATGAATTCAACTTAGATACATCCAATTCACTGAACTCGAACAAGGTCATTTCAGACTTCCTTGATCATTACTGTGATTAGATAGTTTAGTTAACAAAGCCAAATCGGTCTCTAAGCACCATCATATACCTTAAGCATGTATTGGTCTTACATGAGATATATAATATACATAGAGATTCATTCGACAAGGGACCTGTGGCCAGCACCTCACAAACTTCATCTAGAAGGGAAACATCCTCGAGTATGGTTGCTAGTGAAGGGAAGAAGCACTCTGGTCCTCCTCTTCTCCTTGCCTCAAGTTCTAGAAAACCTACTAGGTTCATCACCATAGACATGAATTATTCAAAGGACTCTGCTCCAAGATAAGTACACGGATCGGGGTGATTAGATATGACCATATGGATACCACTTCATCAAAGTACTCGTCATCCGAGGTTGAGTCGGTTGACAAGTGAGTGAGCAGTCGCAAAGAAGAATTAGTTGGAGAGCCTCCACCAAACACTACTTTTCTGATGATGACTCTGACGATGGATGGGAATCTTCTATGTCATGTTATTCATTTCCATATTCCCTCCCACCACATGCCCGAATGAAAGACTGTCGAAAACATCCTTGATCCTCTGCACCTTCTCCCCGATCTCATTGGTTCTCATGTATTACTTCTTATATACTTAGGCCAAGGTCTAAGTATAGTGGGGATCGATGCCCATATGTATATATTCATCATTCCACTCTTTACAGTCGACCACCCCTTTTTGCTCTCTTCTGTATCCGGTCGCACTCCAATTCTTTTCTTACTTCTTATAAATCTTCTTCCCCCATATTCGTTGTGAACTAGCACGTACCTGAACTTATAAAGAAATACTTGACTCCCCGAAGATGAGTTATTGGAGGAGAGGTGGGAAGTAGTCCAGCATTTTGGATGGGAAGAGCTAACATCCTTCATACACATGAGACAATTGTTCAATGTTCAAAGGCTATGCTTTGGGAAGAGGATTGATCTAAGATGACTTATAAGCTAAACATGTTAAAATGATGTGTAGAACTTAGAGGTTGTTGATTTTAAAACCCTAATTCTCACGGGAGTTCCACCAAACTAATAATCCAAAGGTCGTGTCTAGCTCTATTTCACCTTTTGCTCATGATCTTGATATGGATCCCGATCTCATTTCACCTCTTCATTTCTTTAGTTACTCGGGGATGGGCAAGGTTTAAGTACAGAAGACTGATGAATATGTGATTCATCACTCTAATTACAAAATATAACTTCATCCTGAGAAATTAGGTTCATTCAACTATCAATATCATAAATTATCTTTCATGCACTTGTCTATCATTTGCATAAATTAGCATTCATTTTTGCTTTCATTTCATCTACATATTTTCACCTAACTTGAAGAATATATTATTTAATTCATGCTAACTCCAATTGACATGAAATTAACTTCATTGTGTGCATATCACCAACCTTAATCCATGAAAAATCCTAAAAATACTAACTTGTATATATTTGAAATAAACCCAAACCCTAATTTCAAAACAAAAAGTCGCAAATGTTGATCTCTCTCTCATAGTGTCCAATTTCATAGTACTCACTTCAAAATAATGTAAGCTCGATTATCAATAAATCAAGATCAAATTCAAAATAATCAGAGTTTATTTGTGAAAATTAGATTTTAGGACCTAACTGTGCATTGCACATATTTACTGATTTTGACCTATCATTTCATATGTATATTTGACTCATTTTGATTGTGTCCTTTTTCATTTCTTTATTTATTCCATATTTAAACTAATTATATAAGATTAAAATTTAAAAAATTAGAAAAACAATAAAGAAGACCAATTCTGTCCTAAGCCGACTGACCCAGTCATATGTATATATCTCACATTTTCTAATCAAACCTAATACATTACATTGTTTGACATCATATTTGATTTTTGATGTATTTATTTATCTAAAAAATTTAAATAAAAAATTGCAAAGATAAAAAATGGTATTGTATATACATAAAATATCATCAAAAAGATCATATCTTGCATAGTTCATTCCGTGTGCATTCGAGTCCTTCATAAACATTGTAGGTCACAATAAGATTAACATTTTTCACATTGGAAACTTTTGCTTCAGAGTTCATTTGATATTTTTAAACTATTTTACTTTCATCCCTTGCATTGGTCAACAGTCGAAGTCATGGTTAAACTTCTCACGTGTCATTCTCTTACACGCTCACCTAAGTGCCTTGGTCAAAGTCCTCCAGCCCAGTTCATTTGATATTTTTAAACTATTTTTCTTTCATCCCTTGCATTGGTCAACAGTCGAAGTCATGGTCAAACTTCTCACGTGCCATTCTCTTACAGGCCCACCTAAGTGCCTTGGTCAAAGTCCTCCAGCCCAGTCAACCCCATTGTTTGCTCATGTGCTAGACATGTGAGCACTCTCTACCTTGGATCATGGAGGATCCAATGGTCTTGATCCTGAAAGAAGGTCAGATTCACCCCGAGAAAAGTGATCCAAAATCAATGTGACCCATGCGCAGAGAAGTAGCACCTTTTTCGTTCTTCTGGTTCGAGTTCGACGTCAGCCAACCAACCCATTAGAAGGCACGTGACACACCCTCATCCTTCACTCACGTGCCTAGCACATGATCATCTCCTTCTTGTTGCATTCCGTCCACCCATCATCCTCCTTGATCGAGCCTCACGCCAGTGACTAGAACCCACCTTCTCCAGAACACCATCTTCGGCCAACCATCACCTCTATTGACCCCTTCCCTTATCTTCTCCGACCACCATTAAGCAAAACCTAACTGCCATTCCCATTATCTTATCCTAATGAAACTCAATGTTTAGTGACTCTAATCGACCGAATCTTCCATCTCTAGAAACCCTCCTCCCTATGACTTCCCTTCTCCGTCGCCAATCAAACACAACCACTCCTAGATCCCAATCCCCTAAAATCCACGAACCCATCATTTAAATCCCCAACCTTTATCATTTTCCATCACTAACCACTTGATCACATTATCCTTTCATCGAAGACCTCCAAATCCCTACGTCTCTTTCCCCACCCCCTCTTCCCATTTAACCATCTCTCATCACCTATCCAAGGGCGTCCACCATCTACCATCACGGGAGATAGAGAATCGAGAGGTCGCTAGTGACATCGACTACCACCTCATGTGAAGACTCTCTACAGTGTGATCCACAACCCCCATAGCAATGCTCTACTGCTCTGCAATGGGTAGCCAAGTCTCTCAGCCGCCATCACTGATGCTGATAGAGGTCATCATCGGGGAAGTCAAGACTATCATCTCCTTCATCCAAGCGAAAACCCGGACATCCCCCATCACCTTCTTCTTCATCTTCGCTCATCCACTTCTTCCTTCAAAATCACATCACCTCCATCTCATGCATCTTTAATCGGCCTTGAACCCATCACGTTTCAACTCCAAATCACTCTATCTACCTCGTCACAACCCTTCCACCACCGCACTCCTATCCTCTATCGTACAAGAGCATCACCCAACCTTCATTAGCATCTCTGCAGCAACATCATCCTACCTTCAAAGAAGCATAGAGCATGAAGGAGAAACAAGTCCCTATGTTGAAGCTACAAGAACCGTCGATCATTAAGAACTCGCGTGATTTGAACTATCCAATGCTGCCCAATTTCTAGTCGTCAGATCGAGCATGATCGAATGTTTGAGATCATCTTCGAGCTTCAGAGGGACCAGAGTTACAAAATACAACCATGTGGAGGATTGGGGAACCAGACCTCCCACCGTCGCCCGAACCTACTACCCATGCGCCACACACGCACGCATCGGGTAATTTACAATCATATGCTCTCCCGTTCCAAGATATTCACGAATATGACCTCGCCGAGAGAAAATTGCATAGATCACGCAACGGCTCTCCATAATTATAATCAAGTCCCCAAAAGGTCATTATTGTAAGTGTTTGTTCCTTTTTATTATTATTTAGACCCTGAAATTTCAAATATTCATATCTTGAGCATATTTTATCAGATTTCGATGTTCTTTATGTCGATTTGATCCTTAATTAATTGCCTATCATATAAAACACTATGGTTCACTTCTGAGACATTATTGAGTGCTAATTATTTGAGGAGTATATTCATTTATTTGTAAGCACTTTCATTCTTGATATTGATCTTTTATTGCCCCATAAATTGAGGGAATAAATTTGGAATGCCAATTGAGATTAATTGATTGTATTATCTCTTAATAAATTGAATGGGAAGAGACTAATTGATTGGCTTGATTGTTCTTGGATGCTCTACTTGGCTTGCTAACTTTGCATCTCATCTTTTAATTATTCAGTCGTCATTTAAAAATCACAAAATATTGTATTTATTATTGCTTACCACATATCATAACATCATTCTTTTTCCTATACTAAAATATTTTCAAAATCTATGCATCAAAGTTTTTTGATTAATTAATTGCATCTTTTATATTAAAATCTCATAAAAATCTGAAAAAATCAAAAACACCAAAAAATCTTCTTCTTTGAAAACCTATTTATCTAATTTATTTATTTATTAATTCTAAATCCTTATGTAACCTCCCTGAGTTTGACCTTGAAACTTACCCAAATAAAATAAATAAATCGAATGCATTGAGGATTAATCTTCCATATTAATTTCTTGATGTGGTCATTTTTTACGATTCAAGATTGCCCGACTACAACAACTTCGACATAATAGCAATTAATTAACAATGACAACATCTGAGTTCGTCAGCATCTCACAGAGAAATGCCAAAAATTGAAAGAAATGTTTCAAGGCTACCCATTGAATGGGTAGAAAGAATAAAAATCGGCTTAAGGATGACTTTGTAATTAGTTTAGTATATACCTTATATTTCATTTTCATCCATTATTGTACCTTTAAATCATTACGTGAATCTTAATTATCTTCCTTTAGGCGACAGAGAACAATCGTGTGCCCGGTCGGATTGATGTTTTTGAGAAATCCAAATTCGAGATGTAGGCGGGGAAATTCACTGGGTAGATCATGCCTATGGTCTAATTCATGTAAGAATTTAATAATAATTATGCATTTGTTATATCAATATAAATGTTTATTAAAATTAACTTGAATAATGTTTCAGGAGGAGATGATCAGACTCACAACCATCGGCTCTCTAGATAGCACATGTACAAGTTAGGCACCTCTTACTCATAATGTCTCCTTCCTCCATGCGACTGGGAAAAAGCGTCACAGGTGAGTAAGTTGTGGTGATCTTGGTGCTACCCTTCAGAATTGGTATGAAGTAGGGAGCAACCCGTCGTCCTCTTAGAAGACATTGTAGGAGAGGGAGTTATAGAGTCAAGTGACAACTATAAAAGGGGAAATATAGGATTTACGCCTACAAATGGAAATTTTTAATGCGTTCATATAGGCACATCAAACTAAATCTTCGACTAGCCAACCGACACAGCTAAGTAATCATGTCGAGAGGTTAGGCGATGTTAATGAAGGAGAATAAGAAGATGATGACGATGATGAGGGCGAGGATGAGGACGACAATGACGACAACCAAGAATAATGCTATCTCTTCTTTTATTTTATTGTTTTAATTAGTGGAGTACTTCAGTACATTGTATAATTAATTTGAAGAATATAACACAGAGTGGTTTAGTTTGTTATTTAAATAGTTTGTTATTTAAATAGTTTGAACAAGTTAAAGTATAGTACTTTATTTTAAATTTCTTATGATTACTTATTTCAAGACATTTCTTATAATCTAGTATGTGAAATGAACAAATTTTTTTCTTGGTATCATTGTCTTTAGGACGAAGAGTGGATATTGATACATATATTGAATGTAGAATGAAGATCATATCAGTATGTACCTAATTTTTTTACAGCAGAGAATTGGAGGGGACGGTCACAAACATCACTTCAAACAATAATACCTATCCCGAAATACATTTTTGGAACATATGGGACGAACCATTGAAGTTCCTAGGACGGTCGCGACCGTCCCTTCTGACCAACCCATAGGAGACGATCACGGCCATTACTTTTTGACGTCCCTTAAGACAATAACATTAGGATTCAGAGAAGGTGGTCCATGCTTTGAGGGGTGGTTGAAGCTGTCCCATAAGACAATAGGGGACGATCAAGATCGTGCCCTATGATTAAATATATGGCGGACGTGATTGTCACCCATGTTCATCAGAGGGGATGATCGTGACTGTCCCTTAAACTAATTATAGGGGATGTTGGCAAAGATCATCATGTATAGGAAATGTGAAGTGACCTGTAGGGACGAACATGTGAAGGTTTCCTTTGACTAGAGGGGGCGATCGCCTAGTCAAACGGTACAAAAATTGACCGTCGCTTATTCTATATTTCATGTAAACTAGTTGTACAATCTTAGTTCAAATGTTTAACATTGTTCTGAATTAGATTCAAGTACAATAAGAAGATAGGGTACTTCGTCAGATATGATCAAAAAACACTGAGAGGCCTTTTTAGATCTGGATATGAGATTGAATCTCAATATCCAAGTTACTATACATTGACAATAGAATTACCCTGACCCTATCTCCAAGTATCCGTAGAGAAGGCACGCTATATATGAAAGAGTCCGTGTATAATTCCGAAAGAATAAAATCCAATTATTAAGATCAGAGAAAAATTAGAATAATTAAATTAGATTTAATTATCCAACATAAAATTAATGCTGATAGTGGTATCCACAATAATTTGTAATAGTGTGGATATGATCCACATTATTTATTGGATACTTATTATGAATAGGATTCACATTCCAATATAAATATAAATATCATTTATACAATATTATGGACCAATGAATATGATTTATTGTAATAAATTGTCTAATTTATAAATGTTACAAATCACGTTTTAATTAATTAAATTTCAAAAGGAAATATATGGACTAATTAATTAAAAATAAAAGGGAAAAAGATAGTCCTAATCCCAGTGGTGGACGTTTATGGTTGTTACATATGTTGGACGTCTCCCTTCCATGGGATAATATGACTCCTATTTCTTTATTTTAATTTTAATTCAATGGTCATTGTATTTTTAGAATTATTAATTAAATAATTAGAAATGGTAATTTGTTATCAATCCTAATCCTATTAGAGGTTGGTTGCCTCCTCTAATCTTGACCCTTAATTGATTTATTAGGATTGCAACACTAACAGTCTATTTTTATATAAAAGGATGGATGCCCCCAGCATTTTTGTACAACAACTGGAAACACATAAATAGTTTCTCTCTCTTAAGGCCTTCCCCTCCCCCACCCTCTCTCTCCTTGATTAAGGGTGTCTCTTGCCCCAAGGATGATGAGGAAGAAGGCTGGAAAGTTTCTTTGGATTGTGGGAATTACGTGATTCATCCTCACACCCACAAGTGTTGTCTTTGTCAGACAGACTTAGATAGGAGGTCTCTTACTTCAGAGGCTAGATGATCATACAAACACTTCAAGAGATAATTCTATACTCGTGGGAATTCATAAAACAAATTGAGAATGGTTAACAATCCATGTGCTTTCACCTTTGTTTTATTTTTTTTTTAAAATTCCACCTCTATCTAGATTCATATTTGTTTGATAGGATATGATTCGATCTGTGTGCTCCCATGATGCACGAGGTCTAAAAACCTCCCTTCATCGAGTACCTAACAGATCCATCTCGCCTCATTTTGAATAATTTATACTCTTCTTTTAGAAGTTCAATATTAAATTATTAAACTGATTTATGCTCTCACAAGAAATCTCGAAATCTCACGAGTTGGTTATAGTTGAGATGTTCGATGAAATTTGTCAGTATAAGGAGTACAATATAAAACAATTACAGTCTTAGAGTTTGTAAAGATAACATTTTGTTTGCGCTTTTTTTAATCCCTAATCTTGTTGTCAATTTCATGCATCTTCAATTCTTTCATGACCACTTTTGAAAATGACAGGTTGCCTACCATGGATCTAAGGTATATTGTCATATTCCTTTTTAATGAAATGGACTATACTTTCGCACTGTTAATAAGTACCTTAATCTGCATTGTTACGTGTATTTGTTTATGGCACATGTTTGGGGTGTCTTATTATACAAAACACCTGACCTTGATCACTGTATTACTTTCTTTGTGAATGTACATACACTGTTGGATAGGCCCCCATTTCTTAGTTATAGTTAGCACCTAGAATCGGATCACCGATACATTCATATCGTTTGAAATGATAATCAAGTAGGATAATCAGTTAAATGCTTTCCTTTTTAGCTCGCTGTGTTCCATCGACCTTTAATTGTCTTACATATATCTCTGAAAATATTCAACATTGAACTTCCTTCGAACAAAAAGAGATTAGTGAAAAAAGATTGTACTAAGGCTTTTAATACCATCAATTTAAAAATTAGTCATTAAAGCATCTATTGCTTAGCTTGATCTAATTTTTGCTTAGCTTCCAATCATCTTAAATGATACAAATTGTTTATTCATCATATGTTTGGAAGCAACTCCATTCTCTCCCTCTTCTTGAATTGCATGTTTGATGTGGACACACATCCATTATACATATATTAAAGAGCGTCAAGGTATTATTTTTTGTACGAAAATATCATTTCTACCCTTCCGGACCCATGACATCATTCCAAAATTGCCCTCTTCACTTTTAACAATGTCTGATATGTCTGAATGCTTCCGCCTCCCCATTCAGGAACCTTGGAAAGTGGAAACATAACCCCTTCTCTCACCCTCCCCCCTCTCTCGATTTCGACCTCCGTAGACGTAAAGGCCATGGTTATCACAGTGGAGCACCTCTCTCTCTCTCTCGCTCTCTCTCTCTAGTTTACCCTCTATTGTCGTGAAGGTCATGGCTATCCAATGGGGTACCTAACCGGCGAACGCAACATCACCTCCCCCCTTAACGGCGTCACGCTAGCCGTCGCCACCGTCGCGAAGGGGAAGAGTTGTGAAATCGAGCACCACAGAAGGCAGTAGCATGCCTGTGCAATAGGGCAAGGTCGACGACAGAACTACCAAAAAGTCGAGGACAGTATGGTGACATTTCTAAAAATTTGAAATAATCTTCGATGGACGATGTGGTGACAGATTTAAAAACAACCACTATAGACTCATTTTTTATTGATACTATATGAATTTATTTTGTAGATTATGGATGTGTGTGTATATATAGACAAATATGATTCACATGTAAATTTATTAGAAATATTTTAATAATAGATTTAAAAGTGTAATTTAACTTCATTATAGTAAATGTACATAAAACTTACTTGCCCGTGCATAGCACGGGCTTCCTACTAGTGAAAATACACAATGAAGCTTGGGGGGACACTTAATAAAGTTTGCATTGTTTTGCTGAATAATCCGTTAAATTTAAGGGGAATTTGAAGGATGTACAGACATAAAATTGCTGCAGCATAAAATTGCTGCAGTAATTTGGAGGACACATATGCAAATACCCCTTGTTTGGGGTATAAGGAGGAATGGAATAAGGAGAATAAGCTCCCAACACGCTTCCCCGTGGTACGACTATTTCCCATTATTCCATCTTATTTCACTCTTATTCCTATCTTTATCCCACCTTACCTACCTTTATTTCACCTTATTCTCCTTATTCTTATCCTCCAGCCGAACGGAGAATAGACCCTTGTTGTCCTTATTCCTCATCCTTATTTCTGCTTATTCCTTAGTCCGGACGAGAACTCCCATCCCTTTCTCCCCTCTCTCTCGAGCAGCAGAAGGCCCGGAGATGGACAAGGGCAAGGGTTTGGCACGCCGGTGGGCGGTGGAGCTCGCGGAGACTGGGGGTCCGTCCTCTTCCTCTTCCTCGATCCCCGATCCCCTCGGCTTCAGCCGATCCTCGCACGACCAGGTTCGTAGATCCGGGCGAAATTCCAGATTTCTTTCCATCGGTGATGACGAATCGCGAATCGGGATGTTATGTACAGGACGATCCGAGCGGAAGGGGGCAGAGGAAGGACGCCGAGGCCGCGTGGAAGTCGCAGGTGAGGCGGCTTTGGATTTTAGAGATCTCGCGATGGATTGGTGTGCGCGATTGCCGTAAAGTTTGGGTTTTTTGATGTGGGTTTTTGATTTTGTACGGATTTGTGTACAGATCGGGGTTGGAGTTGCTTGGGGTTCTCTAAAGTTTAGATCTTTGGGTTCGTTTTTGCCTCTGGTGATCTTTTGATTCTTGTTTTTGGTCGATTAATGTTGTTTTACTTGAGAATTGGATTCATTGCCTATCCGTTTTAGTGTGTTCTCATTCTCACCTCGTGGGTTTTGATAAAAGTTACATTACGCACACACTAATTAGGCGTATCTAGTTGCCATATTATACATTAATAAAAGAAATATGCTGGGATTGAGCACTATATAGGACGAAAGTCAAGCACATCGAAAGGTTAGCTTTTGAAAATATAGTATAGATATATGTTGAGATAGTTACTATTTTTAGCATGTTCCTTTATGTATATTTCTATTTTCTGTTTCATCTTTTTGTAATTTACCCAATGATTCTTCTCCTATATAAGAGAACCCTTGGGCCTCTCATAATGCATCTCATTTTGTCCCTTAACATGGTATCAGAGCGACGGTCCTAGACCGGAGTTACCGTATCCATCCCTACCCCATCCCAACCCGTCTTTCCAATACTCGACACCTGTCCCCCTACCCCGCTGCCCACCCCCTCACGCATGCCCCTACGCCCCGTGTGTAGCCCCGCACCCTGGGCCGACCCGTGCCTTGAGACCTCGCCGTCCCACGCCTCAGGCCGCCCCGCGCCTCAGGCCATCCTGCGCTCTCAAGCCGCCCCGGTGTGCCCTGCGCTTCCAGGCCGCGTTTAGGCTACCCCGCATGTCCCACAACCCCGCGCCCAGGTCGCCCACCGCACCACGCCCAGGTCCCCCTCCGCACCGCGCGCGACTTCCAGGCTTCCAAACCCAACCCTCCGCACTGCGCGCGACTTCCAGGCCCGACTTCCAGGCTCCTGAAGCCCTGCGCGCCCCCGACACTGCGCCTACAGTCCTGTGCCCTGTGCATGCACAGTCCTGCGCTGTGCGTGTACAGTCCTGCGCACATCCAGAACTGGGCGTGAGTTCAGTAACCTGCGTGCATCCAAGATCGCTTGCGTCCCCACTCGTGCAATCAGAATCTCGGTTCGAAGACGTTTCTTTCCCTGATCCTGATCCCATCAGCGGGATAGGTATGTGATTTGATTTCCATCAGAGTTACAGGTTTTGTCAACCAAAGAGGATTAGCAAGGATGGTTGTATGAATATACACGTACAATCAATCATTCGTATGATTCTGTAGATTCATTTATATCGATCTACTTCCTGGTCGAATTCCGTTATTTGGCTATCTTACAACATGTCAGACAACAAGGGTGACATATTCTCGTCTGGAGCCTTCAAGGGCCCGGCTCCCATCGCTAAGATTGATGGGACAAACTATGAGTTGTGGTCCATGCAGTTTCTCACCCTCATGCAGTGCAATAAGGAACACATCCTGACAGATCTAGAGCCAGCGGACAAGATCGGGGCAAATGCTTCTTGGAAGCAAGATGACGCGTATGCGCGTGTTTGATTTTGTGGGACTCTTGCTACAGAGATAGCCAACGGTATTCTAACTCAGCCAGCTGCGAAGGCAATGTGGGATACTTTGGCATCCACCTATACCCATGCGAAGAATGAGGCCAAAATCCTTCAACTACAGTTTGATATCTACAACACCAAGCAGAATGACCGCCCCTTGCATGTTTACTACTCTTTGTTGCGTGGCTTGTTTGAAAAGCTTCATAGCTACATGCCCATTACGACGTCTATTGAACAACAGAAGACATATAGGAACTCTACGATGGTTGGATTTTCATGTCTGGACTTGATGCAGAATATGATGCTGCACGTACTCATCTTCTTACTGGAGCAACCAATCCTCCTATAGAGGAGGCCTATATCCGTCTTAGCCGACTCATCATCCCTTCGACAACCACGTCTTCGCACTCCTCAGCGATGGCCGCTTCTTGTGGTCGAGGTGGGGCGATCTAGTCCAGAGGTCGCACACCTCGAGGAAGAGGCAGTGGACACCAACGTGGTCCCTGCACCTATTGCCGCAAGCCTGGACATGCAGAGGATACATGCTATCAGAAGCATGGATATCCTGTTTCTGGTCGAGCAGCAAAGCATATTGTGTCTTCAGAGACTTCAACTACCAAGGCCGATCCTCGCCTGGATGATATTGTCTCTCGTATTCGAGAGATCATGACTCCTAGTGCAAACACCACCACATATATTGCTACAACAGCCAGCGCCTCTTCAAGCTCCTCAGGTATCACCTATGCCTTTACTGGGAGTAAGAACGCATACATGAAAAAATGGATTGTGGACTCTAGTGCGTCTCACCACTTATGTGGAGACAGAACACAATTAAAGTCATACAGGGCTATACCACCTAGCAGATGGGTCGTCATTGCTAATGACGATCGCTTACCCGTTACAGGACAAGGGGGGTGTTGTTGACACCGTCCATGCGTCTGAAGAATGTTTTATATGCTCATGCCTTTCAGATGAATTTACTTTCTATTGGTCAGATCACTAAGGATCTGCATTGTCGTGCCATCTTTGACCATTCATCTCTTGTGTTTCAGGACATACTCACGGGCAGGATGATTGGAAGTGGCCGTGAGCAGCGGGGACTTTACAGACTGGTCCAACCTCCTCATGCTAGTGTCTCTATTACACCTACTGGACCAGTCTCTCCTTATTTGTGGCACCTTAGGTTTGGACATCTTCCTCTGCAGAAGTTATGTCATGTTCTCCCTCAGATATCTACAAGATCCTCCTTTCAGTGTGAAGCATGTCAACTTGGGAAGCATCACCGTTCATTTTTTCCATCCCGTCAGAGTCGGAGCAGTTTCAGCTATTTGAGCTCCTTCATTTAAACATTTGGGGTCCTAGTCGTGTACCTGATCTCCAGGGAAATTGTTTTTATCTTGTAGCGGTAGATGATTTTTCTAGACTTTCCCGGGTCTTCTTATTGAAGAATAAGTCTGAGGCTGGATCCACTATCAAGTATTTTATTAATGAAATAAAAAATATTTTTTCTGCCAATGTCAAGTATATTCGTTCTGACAGCGCCTTGGAATTTTGCACCTTACATCTTTCTGAGTTCCTTAAATCCCATGGCATCGTTCATCAGACCTCATGTGTCTATACTTCCCAGCAGAACAGTGTTGCTGAGCGCAAACACCGTCACTTACTTGATGTAGCCAGAACATTGTTGATACAGAGCCGTGCTCCTCATTCTTACTGGGGTGATGCTGTCCTTATTGCTTGCTATTTGGTAAACTGTATGCCCTCGTCCGTGGTAGGAGAGAAGATTCCTTACTCGATTGCGTTTCCCGAGAAGGATCTCTTCTCTCTTACACCTCGTTTGTTTGGATCTGTTGCCTTTGTTCATGATGTCTCTCCAAGGCATGACAAGCTCTCTCCTAGAGCTGTCAAGTGTGTGTTTGTCGGCTACTCTCGTACCCAAAAAGGCTATCGTTGCTTTGATCCACTAAGCCAAAAATATTTTATTAGTGCTAACGTTACTTTCTTTGAGTCAGTCATGTATTTTTCTCCTACAGGTGATAGACTTACTCCGTCCGACTCTAATGATGAGATATACGTACCACCACCTCCTACTGTTGGTTCCTCACCTTTATCTACTCCTCCTCCACCACCTCCACCACCTCCTCCACCACGTCCGCCACCTTCGTTGGTTCAGTTCTTACCTCGTGGTGTTCCTCGCAGATCTCGCTCTGTCCGCCATGCTCACAAGCCTTGCCCATCATCCATCACACCTCAGGTGTGTAATGAGTATATTATTTCTACTGATGGCACTAGTGAATTAACTGTACAATAGGAGGAGCAGGTACCCTCACAAGAGGGAAATATACAAGCCCATGACTTGGCAGATGATCTTGACGTACCAATTGCTCTACGAAAGCAGAAACGGGCGTGTGCTACTTACCCTCTGCAACTCAAATTTCTTTGAGCAGGTTGTCAGAGGATTTCAGGAGATTTACGTTAGCACTATCAACCGTGCAAATACCAAAGACATATCAGGACGCTCTCAAAGATAGTCAGTGGAGGTTAGCCATGGAGGAGGAGATGGTTGCGCTACAGTTACGTGGTACGCAGAGTCTTGTTTCTGCTCCTATTGATACTTCAGTCGTGGGATGTAAATGGGTGTTTACTGTGAAACACCGTGCGGATGGCAGTGTGGATCACTATAAGGTGAAACTTGTAGCACGAGGATTACCCAGACATATGGGGTGGACTATCACGATACTTTCTCCCCAGTTGCCATACATTCTACTCTACGCATTCTCCTTGCTGTTGTTGTGACACGAGATTGGCCTCTTTATCAGCTTGATGTGAAGAATGCTTTTCTCTACGGTGACCTACAGGAGGAGGTCAACATGCAACAACCACCTGGGTTTGCTGCTGAGGAGTGCCAGAAAGTTTGCAAGTTACACAAGGCTATTTATGGCCTCAAGCAAAGTCCAAGAGCATGGTTCCAAAAGCTCTTGGACTTGATAGAACAACAGGGGTTTGTAAGATCAACTACTGATCACTTTTTGTTCATACAGAAGACCCAGAGAGGTATTACATTTATTCTAGTTTATGTTGGTGACATTATTATTACATGAGATCACAAGCAGGGTGTTCAAGATGCCAAGGACTTCCTAGGTCAACAGTTTGTGACCAAGGACCTTGGACATATACGTTATTTCCTCGGAACAGAGTTTTCCAGGAATCAACGGGGTCTTGTAATGACCCAGAGAAGTATGTTATAGATCTTCTTTCAGAGACTGGCATGGCGGATTGTAGACCTGCCACTTCTCCCCTTAACCCAAGCATGAAGTTCTATGATGATGATACCGAGGAAGTCGACAAGAGAAGATACATAGAGATGGTTGGCAAGCTATTATATGTAACTATTACCAGGCCCGACATAGCATTTGCAGTGAGCAAAGTGAGTCAGTTTATGGAGCAGCCCAGACAAGCACATATGGATGCAATCCATATGATTCTGAGATACTTGAAGACTTCACCTGGTACTGGACTTCTTTTCAGCAGAGGTACATCTCTCTCAGTGACAGCATATGCAGATGCATACTATGCTGGGTGTCCAAAGGATAGAAAGTCTACGACTGGATTTGCTGTGTTTATAAGAAATTCTCTGGTTTCATGGAAGAGTAAGAAGCTGATTGTGTTTGCTAGATCAAGTGCTGAATCGGAATACAGGCAGGGATCGCCATATCGCGATATATCGTCGATATATCGGCGATATATCGGTATCGACAGGTCAACGATATGTCGCCGATATGGACGATATCGGGTATCGACAGGAGAAAATGCCTAATGGATACCGGGTTTCGGCGATATGCGTCGATATATCGCCGATATATCGGCGATATATCGGTATCGACATTGTATCGAAACGATATCGATATCGATATTTCCTTCCTTGAATACAGGGCCATGGCACATGCTAGTACAGAAATGATGTGGGTCATATCCGTTCTTACTGACCTGACCATAGAAGTACCCTTCCTATGCACCTTCAATGTGATAATCAAGCTGCTCTCTTCATTGCAAATAACCCAACCTTTCATGAGAGGACAAAGCACATAGAGGTGGATTGCCACTACACTCGTGACATGATACATAAAGGTATTATCACTACTACGCATGTCAGCTCCAGAGACCAGACAACATATATACTTACAAAAGCTCTAGCGAGAGGACCTTATCAGAAATGTTGTTCCAAGCTGAGTCTCATTGATATCTACGCTCCAGCTTGAGGGGGAGTGTTGAGATAGTTACTATTTTTAGCACGTTCCTTTATGTATTTTTCAATTTTCTGTTTCATCCTTTTGTAATTTACCCAATGGTTCTTCTCCTATATAAGAGAACCCTTGGGCCTCTCACAATGCATCTCAGTTTGTCCCTTAATAATATATATGTTGTAGTGTAGTAGATGATTAATGGATTGGACTTTGAGTGGAGAGGATCACGGTTCCAAGTAATGAGAATTGATCGGTGGTAGTACTGCTGGTTGCATTGTAATTTTGGCTTTTTGGCCTTGTGGTTGATCATGTCAATAGGTTGGCAATTCTGATGGGATCTTTGCATGATGATACTATTATAACATGAAGTACAGCAGTAGCTGAATAGATGCTTGCAATTCTGCTTAGTTGACATATTTTAACTGTTGGATGGCTGTAAGAAAGTAGCTACAAAGGGAAGAGAAGTGCGAGGACTTGGTCCTAAAGGTTGAATCCATTTTAAAGTTTGTTGGAAAAATCCTTGTGTTTATATTGAAATGATGGTCCCACCCTCCCTTGAAAATCCTGATTTTGCCCCTACTTATGAGAGGTATGTGTGTGCGAAGAAGTGATGGAAAGCATTTTTGAATAGAAGGTAAGGAATGAAAAGGATTTAGTTATGTATGGCTAACATCTGCATCTTTGTGCTTTTGTTGGAAAGTGAAGAAAGGCAAACCTCTGTGGTTTGTCCTTAAAGGAAATAATGAGAAACCAAAATTTTTATACATTATACTTGAAAGGAAAAATATAGGAAACGGAGGGAAAATAGAAAAAAAATCCATTTTTTAAACTTGAGAGGTGGGAAATGGTTCTATATGGGAAGGTGATGAAAACTGACAAAAAAAATCACATATCCCCGGAAGTAGGGATATGCATGGTTGATGATTCATAGGTTAGATGGGTACGCGGTCGACCATAAACCCATTGGTACCACACGAACCCTTTCCGGATCGGGTACCCGACCCGCTTTGATTTGGGGCTTACGGGGTTCTGACGATATGATCCATGAGTACACATGAGTTGATCCATTTCCTCGCCCCTCCAACCCAGACCCATCTCATTGCTCCTTCAAGTGGGACGATGTCCATGGGTCCACCGATCTCCAGGCCCATTCCGATTTGATCGAAATTGCCAGTGATTGAGATAATGACTAGGAATTGAGATAACACAAATCTCTTATAATCGAGATTGAGATTGTTACTTGGATGACGTCAAGAGCAGAGACTTCTAGACGCTTGTATTTTTAATAAAAACAAAAGGACTAGTATTTTTGATGTGAAAAATAATTTAAAAGGAAATCAGAAACAACTTTAAAGATAACACGATATGACGAAACAAAACAGATACCCATTTGAATCTTGATGCATATCATTAATGAGGTGGAATTTAAACGAAATAAATATATCCAACACAATTTTGAATAATCGTTCAATTAGCAAGGTTCACATTCCGACCACTAGGTCTAAAATAAGGAGAAATATCAGTATCTTGTCCACCAAATAGAGCAACCGATCATGATGTTGTCGATATGACATCAACATCGACCAACAAAGAAGTCGTTGATCATCATTCCTATTTGAATGCCCTTATCAACATGATCATGGATTTGTAGCCGCAACCAATGACGGTTTTTCTTTGGATCATTGCCTACCCTGTCAACAGAACTACCAGAGTTGAGATCAGAGTAGAAGACATAGTCAACATCAGGGCCAGAGTGCCCATGGTCAAGCTCAACAGGATCTCATTGGTGAGGGTGTTATCGGAGCAGTTGATATAGAACAAGTTGAGGTCAACCCATGAAGGAATAGATTCCACGGGTTCCCGCATGTATCCATGATTCATTTAAATAGTCTAGTTATTTGTTAGATTCGGATACCCGCTAGAAGAGGTCAGGGTAATCTTTGACGCAGTAATAATGGGTTGGGGCGGGGCACATTTGAATGGATCGGGTACCTATACCATGCACAACTATAATCAGAAGTGGGTTGTGAAGCAGAAATCATATTCTTTCATCACTTTTTGTTCATTTCAAATGTATGACTCCCCCTCCCCCTCATTGCCTGTCCTTGGTGTGATCTTAACTAATAAATTCATTCTTTCTTGCCTTATCTTGCTTCCTCTTGGCTATATATTTAGAATATTTGCATCATGAAGTTAATGCCTATTTAAGTATCACAAAATTTAACAAAAAGGATGACGACATCCCTTTTCCATGCAAGGGACCTAGAACCCATTTAACAATATGGATTGCCGCAGACTCCAACAACTTCAGGAAAAAAGTCATTGTTGTTACTGCTAGTGCTACAAACAATGCCAACTACGCTATAACATCTTATTTTTAGCTCGTAGAGGTAATGTGGAATACATAATGTTTGAAAAAATGAAAGTCGGAACGATGCATTTTCCATATAAGCGAGGCGAGGCATAACCTCGAGGCAGTCGAGGTGTAAGCCTCTATTTTATAGAAAATAATTACAAAATGTATAATAAATATTTTTATTTGTAAAATAATATAATCTGACAAACATATAATATATAATAATGTAATATATGATGATATTATGAAGACAAAAACATGAAAAAAGGATATGTCACTGCCATAAACCTTTCTATTAAATTTCTATCCAGTCAAAAGGAAATCATTGGCTATATCTATCACTAAAATATTTATCAAAAAGGGATTGATTATCGTTGTCATTATAGATATCCAAGTTTTTTATATGAATCATATAATTTGAATCTTAACCGTCTGTTCCACTGAACCCAAATGAAGAATGGTCTGATGTCCTCTTGTGCCACTATACCCTACTAGTACGGGGGACCGGGAGCCTGGGGGGCCCAGTTTGGCTCCCCCTTGCAGGGGTTGCAGGGGGTAGCGCTCCCGTCCCAATTTTTTTATATGGGTATTCGAATTCATGCACAGTTTCTTATATGTTTAAGGGTGTAATAGCAAGAGTTCACTGAAATAATTGGACATTTCAATGGTAAATATGAATATAAAAGAGGTCAAATTTAAGCATTTATCTTGTATAAATATATACTCATCAACTAGGCCTTTATAAACATATGAAAATACCAGCAGGACTAATTTTTTTCCTTAAAAAATGCTTGAAAAAATCCCTAACGCCTCACGGTGTGCCTCGCCCGCCTCAGGCATTCGAGGCGCACACCTCAGTCAGGGGGTCCGAGGCGGTCGTCTCGAGGCATTTTCCCTCCACCCCATTTCATCTTGAGCGTCTTTGTGCCTCGAGTCGTGTTTTTTCAAACCATGGGAATACAAAAAGGTCTTAGTTCTATAAGTATCATCGTGATAAGTACTATTACTAACCGTAGGCTTGTCAAGGAACATTAAAATAAAAATACTTTAGAATCTACATTTATGTAAAATTTTGTTAGACTCTTGGAGTTTAGTGTCTTATTGCGTAGATTGATGCCATAGCCTTAAATTTAGGTGAATTTCGACTGAAATTCGATCGAAATTCAGTTTCGTGGAGGTACCGATATCGAAACCGTATATAGTATCACTTTCCAGGATTTCGGTCAAAATTTTCGACCGAAATTCAATCATTTCGGTTCATTTCAATCGAAATTGTTCACAGATTTCTCAGATTTCGATGGAAGTGACCGAAATTTTGGTTCATTTCGACTGAAATTGTTCTAGGGATATGTCATGCCTAAGCCACTAATTGATATCCATAGGGCACTATTTGGCCACTAAATGAAATTTATAGGTTACTGTTTCAACAACCATTGCAATATAAACTACTATTCCAAAACCATTATAGTAAAATAAGGTCATTAGGGGGTCCCATTTAAACCATATAAATATAATGTATACGTTCTCATTCCATCTCATAAGTCACAAGTTCACAACACAACTTAACTCTTGGAGAGCCAAGTTTCCAAATTCTAAGCAATGCGAGTTTTTACCATCTTTTTTTCATAACACATATTTTTTAACATACTTGGAGATGCCAAATATGTTTTTTCATTGCTAACTTCAAAATCTTCAGAGTTCAGATTCTTTATATAATCATCTTATTATCTTTGCCTAAGCCATCTTGGAGAGTCAAATATGTTTCTACCATTTGACTGCTAACTTAGATAACCATCCTCTTATCTGTGCATTAAAAAATTGTCAGTTTGTTATGCATCTAATGACTAACATGCTAACAAACCAATGTTATTCTAATGGTCTTTTGACCATTGGTGCAAATGCCATGCATGCTGAATAAAAAAGCCAAACAAGTATCGAGAGTGTTACATGGGGCATTTACCAAGAAAGAATTATTCTGCCTACTACTATCCTAGAGGCTATCTAATCAGCGTAGAAATTTATATTAGGATGGAGTACCTTATCATTTAACCTGAGGTCATAATATAGACACAAATTATTATTATTATCTAGCAGATCAATGCATTTGGCCAGATGAATCCATTCAACTAAGGTCTAGCTCCATCCTTTCCACCTGGGAAGGCCATATCACGACGATATTTAGAGCTTGGAGATATCGATATTAGGGCACATATCTAATTACCAGGACATCGACGCTATATGATTGATATATTGGTGATATATCGCCACATCGTCTCATATCGGTCAAAAATGGCTGGATTCAGTACAAAAAGTCCAGGATATCGATCGATATCATCGATATTTAATATACCAATGCTATTATTCATGCAAGCTTGATCCCACTGGTTATCTAGATACACCTAGTATTAAAACACATAATGATTTATATACTTTGTTTCGGGTCAGGGGCGCTGCCCCCAAACCCCCATAAGGGGAGGCCAACCTGGGCCCCCTTCACCCTCAGGCTCGATGACCGGGTAGACCCCCGTTCTGATAGGGTATGGTGTGACAGGAGGGTGCATACAATGGTTCTTCAACTTGGGGTGTCCACTTGATTTTAGTTTATCTTCTTCCCCCTCCCCCCTCCCTCGAGAATATTATTATGAATTATGTCTCTTTAAAAAATGCTATTATGCTCTTTATTTGTTTGGTTCCAAATATAGCTCAAATATTTTGTTTATGCATAATATGTTATGCAATATAAGTCTTGGATGAACTTCATTTTCAATATCTATAAGTCAACAATCAACATTAATAATGATATGCTTGATATGATAGATATGTGCAATATAAGGGTCATAAATGATCGATATGTGATATACATATATATTTGTAAGTTATTTAGTGTTATAAGAACTTGAATGTGCTATATTTCCAATATCCAAAAGTTAGCAATCAACAATAACAATAATATGTTTGATATGCCCGATATATGCGATATAAGGGTCATGATAATCAACATGTGTGATCTAAGATTATTTTTGTAAGTTATTTAGTGTTCTAAAAACTTGGACGAACTCCATATCCAATATATATAGGTCAACAATTAACAGTACCGGCGATATGTTTGAAATGACCGGTATGTGCGATATATGGGGTATAAATGACCGATATGTGTGTTATAAGTGTGTATTTGTAGGTTATTTGTTGTTCAATATCTTGGATGATCTTAATTTCTGAAAAAATACAGCAAAAGATGTCTTTTTTGAGCCATTTCTGACATTTCCACAGATATCATCGATATATACCGATATATCTTTTTCCTAACGGACCGATACGATATCGATATCGATATGACGTTCCTTACTTTCCACCAAGGAAGGAATCAGAAAGAATACATGGATCTACCAAGGAATTCATGGTTCGATAGAATCTCATTCCTATCCCAAATAAGAATGTAATACTAGTAACTTAATGGTTAGTATTAGTAAGTGCAGACATATTATGTGATTGATGTGTCATGTGATCTTTTAAACCTGTATTATGACATTTAATATTTCAATTTTAAAATTATCTACGCATTATCTATAATAAAAGTATTATTATTCTTTTGAGAATTGACAGAAAAATTGAATGCCAAAATTTAAGCTTATGTACTGAAATTTCACTTTGGACTATCATAGATATGGTGACCGAAAACATTATTTAAGGCATTGATTATTATAACATCTTATTATAAGTAAAAAATTTGTATTTCCGTCTCTTTTATTGATTAAACAACATTAGAAATCTTAAATTTGAAAAAAAATATTTTCAAGTAATTTCCCCAATTTCTGGTCATTTCACCGAAATTCCTTTTCTGGACTTTCCAAAACGAAATCGAAATCCGAAATTTGAGGCCTTGAGTAGCGCTTCCTTTGAGCTTTCGTATAGAAGAGGTATTTTTCGGATAAATAGATCTCGTGGATGAAGAGATGTGTCACGACCATGTCGTATGTTGTTTTGGTGAATGGGCAATTCAACAGGGGTGTTCGCAAGCTTGTAAAAAAGTCGACCGACCAGTCAAGTCGAGGGGGGGGAGCCGACTCGACTAAGCTTAGTTGGCGATTAGTCGGTCAACTCGACTAATCGACCAACTTTTACATAGAGATTTTTATTTATTTTTTACTTTTTTTAAGAAGCAAACTTATTCTAATATGCTTAATGTTATATAAAGTCAATTGCTTCTTTTTGTTTCATTATGATACTATAGAAAATGCACAAATCTATGGAAATATATTAGAATATATGTATAAAAATGATTTATATATTTAAAATAATTAAAAAATCAAAATCGACTAATGGTTGATTAAATCTGATTAGTCGTCTGACTGTCAATTAATCATTAGTTAGTGACCCCGTCGATTGAGTATCGACTACCGCTTTCTGCAACCTTGGCTATCCGTTGGCACCATTACTTTTTGTGCTAACATCTGGCACATTGACTATTATGGTTGAACGAGCTGCCGCGAGGGTGTTTCTGCAACAGGTATTTAAAGATGGGATCTCTATTCCTATCCTCTAGTATACGCCTACGGATGATACAAACCTTTTTGTGGAGGGGGGGCTGACAATTGTAGACATTTATCAGTTTCATGGATATTTTTGGTGTTGTTTCTGGTCTGAGGTTGAATAGTGAAAAGTCGGAGTTCGTCCCCTTTGTCGTAGTGGATGTAGAGGTCGATTTGTGTGCAGGATGGCTACAGTCACCCCACAAGGACTTTCCGTTGTGATACTTTGGCGTGCTTATGGTGGCTGGTTGGATGCGAGTTGTTGACTGGTTACCGGTAATTGAGAAGATGGAGCATAAGCTAGCTGGGTGGAAGCCTGTTTGCTTGTCCAGGGGCAACATGTTGGTGCTTTTGCGTTAGATGTTATTGGTAATTCCTGTTTTTCCCCATCTTCTAGATTGGTTCCTGTTGGTGTTAGGAAGAGGATTGAGGCCATTATGATGCTATTTTGGACGTCATCTGAATAGTCAAATGGGTTTCCTTTGGTGGATTGGAAGACAATATCATGTTCGAAGGAGGATGTGAGTCTTGGTGTGCGTAGCTTGAAGGAGATGAACAAAGCATTGCTTGGCAGGTGGGTCACTCTTGTTTGGGGAAACTGTGACAATCTAGTGTGCAACATTGTACACAGTATTTATATGTTAGGTCTTTCCTTTCTGATCTTCAAGGACCCTAGTGGCGCATCATTACAGTGTTCTGCAGGAGTTGCACCCTTTCTAAGACATGTGGTTGGGGATGACACATGTTTCTTCTTCTGGACAGATGATTGGAGTGAGGGTGGGGCCTTAGACACAAGGCTTCCGTGGTTAAAGACATTGGTGGAATTTCTGGCCTGTTCAGTGGCGGAGGCCTGGGATGGGCATTCTTTCTTTCACACTTTAGATCTGGACTCTCTGAGCAACACATGAAGGAGCTTTTGACGATGCTTATAGAACTCGATAAGGTAGTTGGGCCCACTAATGGGTGGGATTGCTGGATATGGAGGGATGTCGCCTTTTCGGTTGGGAAAAGCTTACACGGTTCTTAGCCCTCCTTGATTTTTGATTTGGGGGGGGTACGGGATGGATTGTAGGCAGATCTAGAAGTTGAAGGTTCCGACTCGTGTAAAGATATTCTTATGGCTTTTTAGAAGAGGAGAGTTAATGACAAAGGATAGATTTGCTTGTTTCCTTAAAGGGGCTCATCATGAGTGTCCAAAGTGTATGGAGAATGTGGAGGTTGCTGATCATATTTTCTTCACGCGTGGGAGATCGGTGGAGATCTGGAACCGTGTTGAGAATTGGATTGTGCGCATTGACGACGTATCTAACTTTTGGTGCTCCATTGGGGTGAATGGGGTCGGCTCGGAGAAGGAGAGATTGAGATGCGTGGCTGTGATTTGGACAATCTGGTTAGCCATGAATGGAGGGGTGTTTCGCCAGTATCGGTTCTACACTGAGAACGTTGTGGTTCATGCTAGTGTTTTGATTGAGAATTGGAATATGTAGACGCGTAATATAAATACTTGTAATGGGCTTGTAATAATTTTTGGTGATAAATGGTGAAGTTTTTGGACATACACCTATACAGTGGAGGTCCTTTTTTCTTTCAATTTTTAAGTTATTTTGGGTGGCAATATGTTACTGGATTGTTACCAAGTTTCACATCATTTACTCTTAAATGTTGTAGACTGCATCTTATGAATTCCACAGTTTTTTAAAAACGAATCCCACAGTTTCCTTGGAGGAATATTTGCTTTTATACTTGACTTGACATCTTTGTAGGCTCTTCTTTGTACTTCATCGATTCCAGTTATTTTTTTGCATTCCAATAAACGTACACTTATTGTTTCATATTGTATACAACTTATGATATAACCATCTAACTTTCTTTAATTTTTTAGGTACTAACTTGGTAGTTTTGGTGACATGTAAATATTTTTGCAGGAGTGTTTTTATGCCTTTCTAATCTGTTCATCACTCGAGATCCTTTGAAACTGTAGAGATATGTTTCTATATTTTTATATTTCTGTATTAGTTTATCTATTTTCTTTTCCTACTGTATGTTTTATGTAATTTGCCCATAGACCTCTCCTCTATATAATAGAGTCTAGGGCTTAAGGAATAAAAAAGTCTCTCATTTTTCCCAACATCATATCAGAGCGGCGGTCCTAGACCGAAGCTCTTGTACCCGAAACTCTAATCCTAGCCCCACCTCCAGCCATCTCGCGCAAAGCCGCATGTCGCCCGCCTGCTGTCTGCTGCCGGCCGCGGGCTCGTTGCCCCTTGTGGTTGGACCCGCCCGCCGCCCATCCCCTGTGGTCAGACCTCCCATTTGTGACTGTAGCCAAAGCCATCACCGCAACAGGGAGAACTTCTTCTTGATGGGGTTGATTGCTATTTAAGTCTACACATGCAACCAACCTCTCTTATGTCCGTATAGAGAAGTATTTTGTCAAGTCCACGATCCTTGTCTTCTTCGATCGACAACATGTCAAAGAACAAGATAGGTATCCCCCTCTCGGACGCCTTCAGAGGTCCAACGCTCATAGTCAAATGGATGGGTTAAATTATGAGTTGTGGGCCATGCAATTCATGAGCTTAATGAAATCGATGAGTAAGAAGCATATTCTTACTGAGGAAGAGCCGACGGAGAAGACATAGTTGTATGCCTCATGGGAGGCTGATGACGCATATGTTCAGGTCTGGTTGTCTGGTACCTTGATACCAGATATTGTAAATAACGTCCTGCACCAGCCCACTGCCAAAGCCATGTGGGATATTCTTGCTGCCATGTATTTATTGGGCAATAATGAGAAATTTCTACAACTTCAGTATGATTCTTCACAATAAAACAGAATGATCGACCTCTACATGCTCATTATACTGTCTTGCATGGGATGTTTGAGAAACTTCATAGCTTCATGCCTCTCACAACTACTCCAGAGCAATTTAAGACATACCGAAATGCTACTATGGTTGGAGTCTTCTTGGCCTCTATTGACTCACAATATGATGCTGCTTCCTCCCAGATGCTGGCCGATGCTACCATTCTTCCTATGGAGGAGGCCTTCTGTAGATTGAACCCGATCAATATCTCAACTACTGCTTCAGTGCCGAATTCCTCTGCCATGGCAGCCTCTCGTGGAAGAGGCGATCCACCTCATTTCTGTGGAAGATGATCACGCGTTAGAGGTGGTCGTGGTCGTGGACCACATTGTACCTATTGTCATAGATCTGGTCATTCAAAAGATACATACTACTCAAAGCATGGTTTCCCATCGTCCGCACACATAACATAGTAGGTTCAGCATTATGCAACTTCATCCACATCAGATCAACGATATGATGAGCTTGTGTCTCGACTTAGAGACCTCATGCCCCCAGGTAGTGCCACTTCACCTGCTCCAGATAACAGTTCGGGCATTGCTGCTACTGCAGGAGCTAGTTCCTCATATAGTATTCTTGTCTCTACTTCCTATCATGGTTCATATATCTCAGAATGGATCATAGATTCTAGTGCCACACATCATGTGTGTGGAGATAGAGATCAACTTATAGCCTACATGCAGGTTTCTCCTGGGAGGAATGTGGTCATAGCAGATGGACTCATCTCCCAATCATAAGACATGGGGAGATCACCTTGACGCCTTCTATGCGATTGCATAATGTACTGCATGTTCATGATTTCTCAATGAATTTACTGTCTATTAGTTAGATTACTAGAGATTTAAATTGTAGAGCAATATTTGATCCATCATCTCTTGTTTTTTAGGACATTCGTAGGGGCCGAGTGATTGGTTGTGGCTATGAGCAGGGCAGGCTCTATCGACTGGTCCAAACATAGTATGCGACCTATCCTCCCATTCTGCTAGACTGGTTTCTTCTTTCCTTTGGCATCTGCGTTTCCTTCGTCTTCCGCTTCAGAAACCACGTCAAGTCCTTTTTCAGATTTCACCCCATTCATCATTCAATTGCGAGGCATGTCGGTTAGGGAAGCATCATTGGTCTGTCTTCCCTAGTAGTCAGAGTCAGAGCAGTAGCTCCCCTTTTGAGTTTTTCCATGTAGACATTTGGGGTCCAAGTCGTGTTCCCGATCACCAGGGACGGAGATTCTATCTTGTTGCTGTGGATGATTTTAATCGTTTGTCTCAGATTTTCTTGTTGAAGAATAAATTAGAAGCTAGAAATGTGATAATAAATTTCATTAAAGAAGTGCAAGATGTTTTCTTAACCTCTGTCAAAATTGTAAGGATTGACAACACGTTGGAATTCTATACTCGTGTGCTCTTTCAATTCTTATCCTCTCATGGTATTCTTCATCAAACATCATGTGCTTATGTCTCAACGGAACGGTGTTGCTGAAAGAAAGCATTGTTACCTTCTTGATGTCACATGTACCCTCTTGATCCAGAGTTGTGCACCACATTCTTCCTGGGGTGATGCGGTTCTAATCGCTTGTTATCTCATCAACCGTATGCCCTCGTCGGTGCTGGGAGAGAAGGTTCCTTTTTCCCTTGTTTTTCCTGACAAGGAGTTGTTCTCTCTTAGCACTCGTGTTTTTGGATCTGCTACATTTGTTCATCGATTGTCTCTAGGGATTAACAAGCTTTCTCTTAGGGTTGTCAAAAGTGTCTTTGTTGGGTACTCCAGAACTCAGAAAGATTATCGTTGTTATGATCCTCTACCTAAGAGATATTATGTCAGTGCATATGTCATATTTTTGAGTTTGTCATATATTTTTCTCCCACATGTGACAGGTTAACACCTTCAGATTTGGATAATGAGGTCTATATTCCACCACCACCCATACGCCAACCACCCTCATCAACATCTCCACTACTACCTCCTCTATCACCACCATCAGCCCGCCATCTCCTATTGTTCTGGTTCCACCACTACCACATCACTACAACCGACGGCCTGCTCCTGCTCATGTTCATGGTCCATCATCCAACATGCCCCAGATTTGTTCAGAAAACATTACTTCTAATGATGTGACTAATATTGTTTCTCAACAGGAGTTACCTCAAGAGGTTGATGATCAGGTTGGTGGCATGGATGCTGACCTTAATTTACTTAATGCTATCAGGAAGCCGAAGCGTTCCTATGCCTCATATCCGATTGCTTCTTATGCCACCTTTGAGCATTTGACAGGTGATTTCAGGAGGTTTGTTAATGTTTTATCTACAGACTTACTAAGAGGCATTGACAGATAGCATGTGGCATCTAGCTATGGAGGAGAAGATGGCGGCTCTTCAGTCTAGAGGTACTTAGAGTTTGGTCTCGGCCCCAACTGGTACGTCTATAGTAAGTTGCAAATGGGTGTTTATAGTGAAGCAGAATGCAGATGGAAATATTGATCGATACAAGGCTCGCTTTGTCGCTCGTGGCTTTACTCAGACATATAAGGTAGATTATCTTGGCACCTTCTCTCCAGTTGCGCGTCATTCTACCCTACAGATTCTGTAATCAGTTGATGTGATTAAGGATTGGCCTCCTTCTCAACTTGATGTCAAGAATGTCTTTTTATATGGTGATCTTCAGGAGGAAGTCTACATGCAGCAACCTCCGGGATTTGCTGCTGAGAGGGAGTGTTTATAGGTGTATAGACTTCATAAAGCAATCTATGGCCTTAAGCAGAGCCCGAGAGCTTGGCTCCAGAAGGTCTCAGATTTGTTTAAGAAGCAGGGGTTCAAACGATCGAATGCAAATCATTCTCTTTTTACACAGAGAACCTCCCGAGGTACGATTGCTATTATGCGATTGCTATTATGGTGTATGTTGTTGATATACTCATTACAAGAGATGGCTTACAAGGAATCAAGAGGGCGAAAGAATTTCTGGGTCGTTAATTTGTTACCAAGGATCTTGGAGCTCTTAGATACTTTATGGGATTGGAGTTTGCCATAAATCAACAAGGGCTTGTGATGACTCAGAGGAAATATGTCATTGATTTGCTAAGTGATATAAGAATGTTTGGATGTCGACCGGCCACCACACCCATGGATACAAGCATGAAACTATATGATGATGATACTGATGAGGTTGACAGGAGAAGATACAGATAGCTGGTGGGAAAGCTTCTTTATGTTACCATTACCGGACGCGATATCTCATTTGCTGTCAGTCAGGTGAACCGGTTCATGGAACAACCTCGTCTGATACATATGGATGCTATACAAAAATGATACTAAGGTATCTTAAATCATCCCCAGGTGCAGGGCTGCTATTTAAAAGAGGTGGCACCATCACTATCTCAGCATGCACAAACACAGATTATGGAGGGTGACCCATGGACAGGAAGTCCACAATTGGATTTGCTATATTTGTTGCAGATTCATTTGTCTCATGGAAAAGCATGAAGCAAACTGTAGTTGCTAGATCTAGTGTTGAACCTGAGTATAGGGCTATGGCACAAGCATGTACGGAAATGGTGTGGGTTCGAACAGTCCGTAATCTACATATAAATGTACCTCTTCCCATGTCTCTGAAATGCGATAATCAGGTTGCCCTGTTTATTGCTAATAATTCTGCATTCCACGAAAGGATGAAGTACATTGAGGTTGATTGCCACTATATACATGACATGATCTAGAAGGGATTCATTTCTACAACCCATGTCAGCTCATGGGACCAAACAATAGACATTTTCACTAAGGCCTTAGAGGATCATTTCAAAAGTGTTCGTCCAAGTTGAGCATGATAGATATCTATGCTCCATCTTGAGGAGGAATGTAGAGATATATTTCTATATTTCTATATCAGTTTATCTATTTTCTTTTCCTCTTGTATGTTTTATGTAATTTGCCCATAGGCCTCTCCTTTATATAAGAGAGTCTAGGGCTCAAGGAATAAATAAGTTTCTCATTTTTCCCAACAGAAATTATTGATTATTAATTAAATCACATGGTCTTCTCTTTTTATCATTAAGAGAGGTTTGACTAAAAAAATCATTGAGAGATGTAAATCAAGGTTTACAGCATAATTTTATAAAAAATATGCCTTGAGGTGTAAGCGGCAATCCATTTTTGTGGGAAATAACCTCAAATATAACCTCGATCTACTTGATTAAACATATTATTTGTGGTGTTGAGGAGGAACTAGGAGCCCACTTCTAGTTTCTATCCAAGAAACTTAAAAGGAACCACTTTTTCGTTGGAATGTTTAATTGCCAAAATGTAGTTTTTTAAAGTACTCCTCGTTATAGCTTTTTTTTGAGAAAATAGAAGGTGGAATCCCAATCTGATATCCACCTCAATTTTTTTTATTAATCATAACACAAGTTATGTTACATCGTTGCATGCTGAACACCACCTTACAATGTTCAATCACATTCTCAGAATAAAAATGCTGGCCCCGAAAATGGCTTTGTTTTTAGCACCTCAAATGGCTCACAATACCGTGAAAGGAAATGAGATGTCTTCATGTCCATTTCCATACATCGGTATGATGGATCTCCAAAAGCTTGTGTCAAATATCAGCCTTCCTTTCCTGGGGATGCATGGAAGATATATGCATGACACTTATTCGTCGGATTTACGGTATCCGGGCGTCGGAGCCGAAGAGCAGTGGTCGGGGGTTGCGGCCTTCGCCTTTTTGGAAGGGGATCTTGTCTGTCATCCCTCGTCTCCGGGCCTCGTTCAGACCGGTTTTGGGGAATGGTGAGGCCTTTGCATTCTGGAAGGACGACTGGACTGATGGAGGAGCTCTATGTGACCGCTTCCTTCGCTTGTTTGCTGTGGTCGAGGATCAGGACGTACGCGTGGCTTCCTGCTGGTCTGACGACAACTGGCTGCCTCTATCCCGGTCTAACTTCTCGGACCTGTGTTTGGAGGATTTTCTCCTCCTTCTTGACTTGATTTGTGTTTTTGGCCATCCCTCGAGGAGCGGGACCACTGGGTATGGCAGGGGAATGGTTTCTCGATCAAGAAGGCTTATAGAGCGATTTGCCGGCCTTCTCCCTCGCGAATGGCAGAGCTTGTTAGAGACTGCGCTTTCTTATGGGGCCTTGACTTATCCGAGAGAATTGGCTTCTTCCTGTGGCTGTTTAGGAGAGTGAGATTGATGACGCGTAACCGCTGTGCGAGGTTGCTTGGGACAATTTCTGACAGGTGTCTTCTGTGTGGGACCAACATTGAGACGGTGGAACATCTTTTCTTCTCATGTCGAGTGACGACATCTATATGGAGCAGCCCGTATCTTGATTGGGTCAACACGGGGAACCTCTGCTCTTTCTGCGATTCGCTGATTTCGGCCTGGCATAGACCGAGACGTATCATGCTTCGTCCTGTGGCCATCATTTGGGCCATATGGTTGGCCAGAAACGCGCTGATGTTCTCTAGCCAAAGGTTCTATATTGAGAATATATGTATCCACGTGTCGGGTATGTTAAACTCTTGGCTCTCTTAGCCGCCTTGTTATTATATTCTTCCAAATTAAACCACGGACGAAGTTTTCTCGATTTGCGGGAGAGGGACTGAGGGCTCTGACTGTTCTTTCTGAAGCCATCCAATGGAAAACCCATTTCACTCCGCTTAGCTCTATCCCTTTCTAGGGCTATTTTAATGAGAGGTTCTATAGGAACTGGACGATCAAAAAATAACGGTAAGCCTTTTTTACTGTGAACCGACCATCGCTCCAAACGAAATGATCCTGCCTAGTCGACGGATACTACAGGTGCGCCAATTCACCCTGCATTCTCTTGAATTTTGTAATGAGATCCTTCTTTGGTTGGTCGAAAATTTTGTATAAAATGATAGTTATTAAGTTATAGGTTTTGATTTTTTTGTGGTTTATTGTAATTTACCATGTAACTTAAGATACATCCCTTAAAAAAAAATTAAGGTGCATCCCTATGGTACATTTTTACATTCCGTGTTAATAATAAAAACTGATGAGTATGATTTCTTGTAGTTTGAGTGTAAGATATTTATACTATGGGGTGCGTACAATCATGAACTTTTATAGGGACCCAGAGAATCATTTGTCATGGTGAACCTGTAGTTATACATACCTGAACCTTAGATATAAAACACTCATATCTCTAGACTCTACATATGCTTACACACATATTTTTGTTAATAATTATTTCACACAAATACTAAGGCACCTCAATTGAGGCATTGAACATCTTGGCTCGCTTATTTTGCAAACAGCCTCAATTGGCCCCATGTTTTTTAAACCTTGATGTGGAGTGAGATAGCATCCCACTTTCAACATTAGAATCATTGCGTTGTCCTTCATCAGTATAATAAGTGATCAAGATATCGCAATATATGGGTGATATACCGCCGGTATTATCAATGTCGACATGGCAGTGATATTGTCGCCTTGTCGGTGAAATGGCGATATCCATACCTTTTCACGGCCAAGTTTCAAAAATGTGCGTTGAAATGGGTGTTATTTACCGCTGATATATCGTCGAAATATTGTATGGACACTATGTCGATATGGTATTGAAATCGATATTTTAAACCTTGAGTACAATTCATTAGCCTTAGATAATTTGACTATAAAAACTGTTTATCATAAACAAAATAATAAAGTAATTTTACTATAGTTCTTAGATGCGTGTCCTGCGTGTATGAGTCATTTGGTCATAAACTAGAAGATATTTTTGCATCATCTGTTGAAACTTTCGTCTTTATCTAGAAGCTGATAATTGGAAAGTTCAGATTTAGAAGAGGTGATTCCAACAAAAAGGAATTTGTATCATATAGATTTACGGAGTTAACTTAATTATTATATTTCCATGTCGTAAAAACCATTTGCAAGTTGCTAGAAACAAAGCACCTACTTTGAGGCTAATAGATTTACGGAGTTAACTTAATTATTATATTTCCATGTCGTAAAAACCATTTGCAAGTTGCTAGAAACAAAGCACCTACTTTGAGGCTAATTGGATACAGTTCGGAGTTTCAATTACCGTTTACTAAGAATTATAAATAATAGATATTGCATTATACCGACTGTTAAGTATTGTTGGAATATGTTCTTGTTGATATTGATTTTGGGTAATATTTCATCACCAAAGATTTCTAGATTGTCGTTTATTTGGGAAATTTCTTCCCTCGACTCGTTCCAGTTAATCTCCTGTTTTCTGCGAATTGACTAATGAAAACCTCTAAACTTCAGTCTCTTGATTTGACGGAATAACTGCTTGAAGTTGAATTAGTTAAAGCTTGAAGTTGATCCTGTGAAGTGAATAATTCAAGGTTCAAATGTCAGCTAACCATTCAAACCTTATACTTGAATTATCATAACTATATCTAATTATATTATGCACTTTATCTGATGAGTTTTTGCCAAGTCTACTCTATTTCTATTCTAGCCTCTTTCACTTTTATGGTGGCATTGACCTAGGGTTGCATCCATTCCCTTGTGATCATTGTCTTGCAATTCAGTCATTTGTTGGAATAGCATAGGATTCCATTGTTGAGGGTTCGGATTGACGAGGTATCATAAAACATCTAATTGAGGAAGTCATTCCCTGTAGAATGTATAGTGTATAGTTCCTCTGGCATTATAATGCATGGATCCTCCATGTCGATGGCAAGAAAACTGACACGATAGAGCCTAACCAAATCTGATGCTAGATAAGAACAATTCCTCGCTAATTAGATATTTCAATCGTTCAACCGTTATATTGATTGCATTACCAAAATTATCGTCCGTCCTTATTTCATTCCATACGTCAAGTCTGTTGCAAGTTGTAGAGCATGCTATTGACTTCAAGTTCTAGTAATAACATGGCTTCCTCGACCTTATCTTACAGTCAACAATCTTCCGTTTGCCTTTATATCCCATGCCATTTCCCTGCGTGGTTGCAACCGCTCTTCATAAGCATGCAAAAATCTGCTGCCTAAGAAGGATATGGCAACTAGGATGGAGGACTACCGTCTAATTGCCCTTTCTAATGCGATCTACTTAATTGTGGTCAAATTGTTGGCCAACAGTTTGAAGGGGTAACCATGCACGATCATTTCACCAGTTCAGAGTGTTTTCTTGCCTGGCAAACATCTCATGTGTAGTATGGTAATGGCTTCCGAGTTTATGATGGATTGGGTAAGGAGGAAAGCCACAAGAATTATGTGGAAGGTTGATTTTTTGAGGGCTTGTGATAGTGTTGTTTGGCACTTCATTTGGGCATCCTTGCACATGAGAGGTTTCCTGGATAGGTGGATTGGGTGGATGTGCGTCATGGTGTAGACATGTACTGTTCTAGTGAATGGGCTGCTGAGGGAGTTACTTTCAATCGCAATTGGGTGTGCGTCAGGGCTGTCCTCTAGCTCCTTTATTGCTTGTTCTAGTGACGAATGCTTTATCAGGTATGATGGACTGTGCAGTGACTAGTGGTTTTTGCAGAGGCTGCAATAGGGAGGAGATTTCAATGCCCATCCTAAATACGCGGATGACACCATCTTGTTTGTGGAAGGTGGTGAGGAGACATGCATATGATTGCCTGTAGTCCTTGACATTTTTGATGATGTTTCTGGCTTGAGACTTAACATGGACAAGTCAGAGTTCGTGCCCTTCGACATGGAGGAGGAGGAGATCGGTTTATGCATTGGATGGTTGAGATCCCCATGGAGGGATCTACCATTGAGATACCTGGGCATGCCCTTGAATTTTTAATATTTGACTTTGAGTAGACAAATACACCATTTACTAAAATATGAAGGTTCATGGTTGTGTTTACTAACAATGTTACACTTCAAAAACAAGTTTCCTTCCAATTTGGACAAGGATATCCACCATTTTTTTTCTTTCTTCAATCAATTTACAACATTTTTTACTCTCTCCACTGTTAACTTAACATTTTTGTCTCTTGGAAATGGATGACCTTTGAAAATGCTTTGGTCGATATCACATTGTACAATAAAGTCTTCGCTTCATATTTCTTCCATGTTATATTTTTTAAACATAAATATCTAATGTTTGAAATTATTATTATATTTTTTATTATTTTTAATTAAAATAGTAGAAATCGCATAATCCGCATATACTTCCGCCTACCCGCTTACTCGCTCCAGACCGCCTGACCGAACGAATACCGCATACCGACTTTCTGAACCTTGCACGAGATAATCACGGTTGATGGCATTGGTTTATGTTCCGATTCTGTGGCAGACGTCCAGGATGGGCAATCCTTTTCCCCCATTTTAGATTCGAGCTTTCGGATCAACATATGTGTGAGCTATTGATGTTGCTAGAGGACTTGGAGAGCATTGATGGGCCCGCGGAGAAGTGGGACTGTTGGATATGTGTGACATATCCTTCTTGGACGACATCCATGGCTTTGAAGGGTTCGAGAACATTTCATCCGGGAGGGTGTGTGGCTGATTGTAAAAGGATATGGAAGTGGAAAATTCTTGTGCACATGAAAGTCTTTATGTGTTTGTTTAGGAGGGGGAGATTGTTAACTGACAATAAATTTGCTCGGTTCGTTCAAGCTGCGGACCCTGGCTGACTTCGCTGCCAGGAGGATATCGAGGATGTGGATCACCTTTTCTTCAAGTGTAGGGGCTCCGTTTAAGCTAGGGACTTATTTGGGAATCACATGATGTCTACGGATGGTGCCTCACGCTTCTGGGATTCCATAGGTGCAGACTGACACGGTACGGAGGAGAGATCGAGCTGTGTGGCGATGAGCTAGGGGCCCTTTGGTTAGCCTGAATCGGTGTGGTGTTTCGACAAAATCATTTCTATAGTGAAAATGTTGTGGCGCATGCGAAGGCTCTAATAGAGACTTGGACTTTGTAATTTTCTGTTTTTTATATGTGTAATAGGCCTATACATTATTGGTGCTTAAATGTGAAGTTTTTGAGCGCACACCTATATGGTGGAGGTCATTTTTCCTAGGGTGAGGACATCTCCACGAGTTTACTTCATTGGTGAGTGAATATGGTTATAAATTTAATATCTTGTTTTCTATTTTGAGAATGGGTCTTGCCCATTGCAGAGTTGAGGTCTGGATAAGACTGGGGTTGCATTCAGAATTGTGACACATGTCAGGAGAGATGAGGATAATACGGGGACTTCGAGTTTCTCTTCTTGCAGCCTCTCTATGCTTCTCTTTCATCCCTGCAAACTTATGTATTTGATATAATGGTTTTTGTTTAATATATTGATTATAAATCGCTATAGGGTATAATAAACATCCAATTCAACTTCTAGCATAGCCGCCCTTGAGACATTGACTTTACACAGAGCAAAAGCCAACCTTAGGTGGTCGTTTGTTGTATTTATTGATTGAAATGGTTATTTGTTGCTTTGTACACACAGTTATTTGTAATTTTGTATTTATGCCTAGTTTGACATGTTTGGTTTGTTTAGTTTGCACTGAGTGAAGTTCTGTACATACATTTTTTCTTGTTCCACTATTTTAACCGAAGCATGCATATGACTAATCAGAATTTCTTTTGTATTCTGAAGAAAGCGTGGGAAGTTGCTCAATCTCCTTTCAAGAACTTGCTGATGATGGGCTTTATGATGTGGATGGCTGGAAATACAGTCCATTTGTTTAGCATTGGCATCACTTTCTCTGCTCTATGGCAGCCATTAAGTGCACTACAAGCTGTTGGCAAGGGTTGGATACATCACTTCATCTCTTTTACTTCCATTTGAGTTACATGTTTCTTTAAAAAGTGAAGGAATATCACTGTTTGCTTATTCTAAAAACTTCACGTTGTTTTCCCAAATTGAATAATACTTTTATATGCCGAACCAGATTGCATTTGTGGTGTTGTTCTAAATATTTGCATTTAAGTTTCTCTTAGATGATATAGCTTAGAAGTGTTGGATATTATGCATTATTCTCTAGGGTTATTTGATTGTTTTAGCTCCATTTGATTCAGGTGGTCCTTACAGAAAAAATTATCTATACTACTGACTTATTTTTAGAAGTTTGCATTATTTCCCAAAATTGTATTATAATGTTATATGCATAATGTGATTATAGTTTCAGTCATATTGTAAATAATTGCATTTAAGTTCCTTTAAGTTGGTCTAGTTCATGAGGGTTGGAAATTATGAGTTATTTTACTGAAGTTCCTTATTTCTAGGATCTTTTGGCATATGTATCCCCACAAAAAAGTATGGCTTGTGCTGGATAGTCATAAATGCATATCATCGACTTTAGACAATTAGACACATGGCAAAAACTTATTCGAGTTTTTATTATTTTGTGGGCAAATTATTTTGTATTCAGTTGCAGTGCACATAATCGAATGTCCCTTCCTAATTAATGCAACTTATCATTTTAGTGCAGATATGGGCTTTTTTATAAGAAGGTAAGAATTTTCTTCATACTCAAGATGGTTTTCATGTTGCAATTTCTTTTCCTAAAAGATGTGTTTTTTCACAGGTTGATAACCCTTTCACTATTTTGATATTGGATGTGAATGATTTAAACTATAAATAGAAGTTTTTCTCAAACTATATATATATATATATATATATATAGGGGAAACTTCAAATGGAACATAGCCATTCCAGAGCTTAGGAAGGTCACCTCCATTTTTGTAAAAAACACCAAAAAATTAGTAAAATAAGTAAATAGTTTTGATGTTTGTATTTAGTAAAAAATACAATATGCAGTTTTGTATTTTACAATGTACAGTTATAATTCACGTTGTTTACTTATTTTACCAAATTGCCAGTGATTTTTTTTAAAATGGAGGTGACCTTCTTGAACTAATGAAGGACCACATCCCATTTGAAGGGTTCCTATATATATATGGAAATTTTCCAATGAACCCTAGGCCCATTAGGATTGTAGTGAGCACACTCAATTTTACTAATCTTTTCTATGATTTTGAGTATGATGCTTATTGATTTACAAATGTTATACATGCTATTACTTCTACTAATCATTTTCAGAAAAAATAAAATCTTAAATTAATTTAAAATGATTGTATGATTTTTCCAATGGGCCCTAAGCACATTAACATCCTAATGAACACTTGTTTTAGTCCATTTGATCTTTGATCTGATGCTCCAATTTTGTAGCCAACATTCCCTTTTTACTCATTTCCTTATATTCTATAACAAACTCCTTCCTTTTTTATCTCGTTAAATTATTTCTATTTTTATTTTATCCACACATATTGTCATTACTCTCCCATATTTTGATTTGTATTTTCCATATTTAGGAAATGCATCATTGACATATATTCCAAAAAGAAGAGAAATTTTGTATATTCAGTTACTAACATTAATATTTTTGACTTAAAGTTGCTTGTTCTCAAATTTCTATTACTAACATTATTTTTCATATTATTATTGTTAGTAGTCTTATAACAGAAGCATTTTGTTTTGAGTTCCGTAAGTAATGATAATATATTACTGATTCCATGTTAATTGATTACTTGAATATTGTTCTCGAGTTACTGAATTCGTTACAAGGTAATACTATAGACGTAAATTACTGACCATTGTTCTAGGATTACTGATTTCACAACAACTATTTACTTGAGAACTATATATATAATATTGATCTTACATAAAACTTAAATTATACTAAAATTATTTAAGGAAGAAAGTAATATAAAAAATATTCATAGAAAAGTAAAACATTAACATAAATTAATAATTAATATCAGATGAAGAGTAATATACTTAGATGTAATAGTAATATTTTCATTTTTGGATGGAAATATTCCCTTTCCAAAATCGACTCCCATTTTTTTTAAGGAAACACTATAATTTGGAAGTATGTACGATAAAATGGTAATCACGTGGTCATATTTTCAAATCGGTCCTCATTGGAAATAGGTAATTTCTCAACTGATCATACACATGGATGGCCTACATTTGGTGCTCGTTAAAAATCTCAATGGGCTCATGACCCATCAAATACACCCCATCCCCCCCTCTCTCTATATATAAAACGATGCTTTATGAGAGAAGTAGAACTAGGATGGAGGTCTGATATCAGGGGACAAATATGCTGCAAATCCAGCAATATTGGCAAAGTGGGTAATGAGAATCCTGAGAGGTGAAAAAGTGGGTGATGAGAATCCTGAGAGGCGGTTTTAATCTTTTCTGCAAGGCAATCTTCTCCTACTATGTTAGGTCATTCAATAATGAGCACTATTCCTCGGTCTTTTCATGAGTTTTGATGACGATATTATATGTGATATCAGTGTTGTTGCGAAGGATGCTGGAATGGTAGTGGCTTCCTCTTTTGGATGACTGGTGGAATAAATGAGTGAATAGTGAGAGAATATGTAGACTCCTTGATCTCACCTCATACCTGAGGTTCACGGTTGGAATGGTGCAACTTTGGGGAGTGAGGACAATTGGGTGCCCAACTTTGCGTTGTCCCTCTTAGATCAACATTTCAGTTTGAGCTCCCAAAGTCTTTTGAAAGGAAATCTCCCATCCGTTAGTGCGCTCTGCATCATTAGACAGTGAAGAACTTTTCTTGGAATAAAAATGTAGGAGGTTTTAAAAGCTACAGACTCCTTTGAAGGTGAAGATTCTGACATAGGAGATAAAGGTTGGTTTTAGAGTGTACAATAGTAGGTAGACTCAGATGTAGATTTGAGCTGCCATTCGTGTGGGTTGGAGTGAAAGGACCCAGGGGCAGTGTTGCAGAAGTCGGTATACGATATCCAGTCAGAGGTGATGCTGAATAGATAATAATCGGTATTTAGGTGATTATTCTGAATTATTCAATTTTGTATTTTTTTAATTATTTTAAATAGAAGAATTAATTCTAATACATATATTCTTATATATTTATACATATATGACCATCAATTAACAAGAATCCAAGATGGAAGTACCAATTAACGAGATACATATATGAATCTTTGACATTTCTAGTAATATTGCTATAAATGGTAAGCCTTCATAATTAAAAACATAAAATAACATAAATTTAGTAGTCGACCAATAGTCGGTCAGTTGATCAAATATTCGGATCCACTATTCGGTCTAGCCGACTATTGGTCGACTATTTATTGGTCAGTTGTGAACCCCCCGCACCACATAGTCAGACTGACTATTCGGTATAGTCGGCCGACTATTGCAACAATGACGTGAGGTTTTATTCTTTAGATGCCTTGTGGTTTAACATGTGTGGAATGGGATGTGAATCTTTTGGAATGATCATTCTTCCTTGAGTCCTTGTTTGTGGGAGATTGGTTGCATCATATACTATATGAGAACCAACTTTTCTTGGAGAGTTTGAAGTCGACTGTGGTGGTTCAGGTAGGTTATGTTTATGTAATGATAGTGTTTTCAGAGGAGTGTGATCGTACCCCGAGGGAGTGATTTACATGTGTATGAAGTCATGGGCTTTGTGAGCACTATGGGGGATTGATTTGACTTTGTATCTTGAGCTTGGGTTTTTTTGTTCATGCCTCTTCGTTGGACACTCATTGTTAAAGATTATTAATGAAGATGATGGTTATGTTTATGTAATGATAGTGTTTTCAGAGGAGTGTGATCGTACCCCGAGGGAGTGATTTACATGTGTATGAAGTCATGGGCTTTGTGAGCACTATGGGGGATTGATTTGACTTTGTACCTTGAGCTTGGGTTTTTTGTTCATGCCTCTTCGTTGGACACTCATTGTTAAAGATTATTAATGAAGATGATGGTTACTATCTTCTCGAAACCATCTTTTGACTATTCTGAAACTTTTGGAACAAAAGTAGACCTTCTTGAAGGTAATTATTGAATAAATCACAATGCATGGGACAATGCATGTGACATGACTTGGAGATCACATTTGAGGTTTTCATGTATCTCAAATAATTGCTGGAAATGCATGGAATTCTTAATTTATTTGCCCTTACAAAACTTTGTAATTAGGTCATAATTTTATCTTTGTCTATAATTACATATTTTCCTTTCAAAACAAGTATTTTGTTTTAAACTACCAACCACTATTGTCAAAGTCTTGTCTTAGCACTATCCTTGATTATATGACCTGTAAAGTAAATAGGAACTAGCCCTTCACATGCATGCGTGCATGCATGCACGCACACATGAAGGAAGAGAACATGTTAGAAATGCAATCTGATTCATAGGTTAAGGTGGGTGGGGGCTTTGGGACTGACCTCGTACGTGTTTTTTGAATGAGTGCATGAGTTTATGACCGTGTTTGGGAGATGGAGTAAAGGCCTATCATGCATACGAGATCACTATACATGGGGCGAAGGCAACTTCACAATCAAGAAGGCTTAAAGAGTGCTTTTATTGTAGACATCATAGGGGGATGTGAGTATGATCAGAGGTTGTGAGTTTATTTGGAGAGCTCATGCTCTTTTAAGGGTGGAGATCTTCATGTGGGCGTGACTTGCTAAGACCTAGAATTTTAACAAGGGAGTCTTGGACACGTTTTCTAATTGACACAGTTATGGAATGTCCCCTCTGCGTGGGTGAGATGAAGGATATCAAACATTTGTTCCTCTTATGTCATGTGCTCGAGAGATAGCTCGGAGAGACTGGTTGGATGTCTAATATGGATAGTTCTGGTAGATGTTTGAGCGACATGATATGTTGGTCAAATGTGAAAGAGTAAAGCCTTTTGCATTTATTTGGGTCACCGACTTGCCAAGTGGGATTATAGGAAAGAACAAGGATGGTGACATCGAAATCCATAGAAATGGGGAAGGGCAAGTGGATAGGTGAATACAACTCTAAGTTATTATTATACAACACTAGTTTTATTAAAAAAGTTTACAGTCCCCTTTCGCGGGGAATGTGTGGGTGAGATTATAAATTATAATAAATAAAATAAAAATCCTAAATAGACCATAATAGATTGATTGACTCCTAAAAACTTCTTAATTATAATTAAACTATCTCATTTCCCATAGTTAAAGATCTAAAATAATCTCAACTTAACTTATTGTAAATTTGTAATAAATTGATAATAGGATAAAAACAATATAGATCACACGACTCCAATTTTTCAAATTTCTATTACTAGATTATATCATAGGTTGCGATGTATTGTTGTCGGGGGGAGGGGGATACCAGGAAAGATGTTCTTATTGTATTTCAGGGTCTTCGATGGATTCGACTTTGTGTCTATTTGATGCTATTGTAACTTTGCACTAATAATTTGGCCGCCTTTACCCTTTTGAACATTGCCCTTAACATTTGTGCCCCTATCCATATTGCTATGCTTGACACCCATTGTAAAACATCTCTATTAGTGCTTGCACCCTTGTTATTATCCTCCATGAGTCAATCAATTTGTTGAGATATTTATACTTATTGTTATCTTACAAATTTCTATTTCTTTTCTCGTTTTGTTATTTCCCTTGGAGTTTTTCTCTAGGCTACGGTGAATGCAACCTTTTGATTTCAATCATTTCCACATGGTATCAGAGCGACGATCCTAGATCGGAGTCTGTGTCTTAGAAACCCCATCGAAAGCCCTAGGGTCTGTTTGGTTGCTGGGTTGAGGTAACCCGATGTGAATAGTAACTGTTTGGGATGGTTGTGAGGGTTGGAGGGGGATGAAATAAAGAATGTGATGTGATGTCACTATGATTTGTGATGGGATTTCAACCCAAGATTGGAGAGGGGTAAATCGGGATACCTCGGGGTAACCGGTTACCAAACAGACTCCTAGAGACCTCGCGTGGCCAGTGCCACCATCGACACCTGCGCACAATGGCAACCTGCCGCCATCGCAGGCAACATCAACAGCAGCAACGACAACCAGTCGCCGCCTGCAGGCAGCCCTCGCTGGCCCACCGCTGCCGCCCAAGCGACACCAGCCCGCTTTCATCGTCGGCAAGTGCAAGTAGCACCATCACGGCCTCTCCCCCAGGAGCCCGAGTCTGGAAGGGTTGTTCTACCTCTGTTCTTGTGGGCTCGAATAGGTCTGATTTGGTTCCTAAGGCGTGGTTTTTGATCTTATAAAACTATCCTAGGTACCTAAAGAATCTTCCTGTTGATGGAAGAGGTTGTGGTATGAGTCTACACCCATAACCTTCTTCCTATATGTTTGTGTAGACATAGTTATTCCAGTTCGCATCCCCAGTCTTGAAGATTGTTATTATCATGTCAGACAACAAAGCAGATGTTCCATCCTTGGGTGCCTTCAAAGGTCCAGTACCTATCGTGAAGATGGATGGGACAAACTATGAATGGTGGGCCATGCAGTTCATGAGTCTAATGCAATGCAATGGTAAGAAGCATATTCTCACTCAGGAGGAGCCTGTTGAGAAGACCGGGGTTAACGCCTCATGGGAGACAGATGACACTTATGCTCGTGTGTGGCTTTCTGGCAAGGCCCTATAATGTCAGTTTCGATCACCATTTCGGTGATCAACCGAAACGGAATTTTGATCAAATTTCGGTCAATTCTCACTCAGGAGGAGTCTGTTGAGAAGACTGGGGTTAACGCCTCATGGGAGACAGATGATACTTATGCTCGTGTGTGGCTTTCTGGCAAGGCCCTAAATGTCGGTTTCGGTCACCATTTCGGTGATTGATCGAAACAAAATTTCGATCGAATTTCGACCGAAATTTCGGTCATTTTTTGTATAAGGGCCCCCATATTTCAGTCATTTCGACCGAATATCGATTTCGACAGGATATCGATATTTGATAGAAATTCGACCGAATTTCGTTGAAATGTGAGGCCATGCTTTCTGGGAAGGTGTCCATGGAGATAGCCAATATATTGAGTCAGCCCACGGTCAAGGCTATGTGGGATATTCTCATTGTTACATATTCTCCGGTGAAGAACGAGTCGAAGATTCTACAACTTCAACACGACATCTTCATGTCTAAGTAGAATGGTCGTCCTCTTCATACCCTTTACACTTCTCTAAGGGGTATGTTTGAGAAGTTACATGGTTACATTCCCTTTACTGCCACACCAGCGCAACTCAAGGCATATATGGATTCGGTGATGACTGGAGTTTTTCTAGTGGAATTTGACTCAGAGTACGATGATGCTAGAGCACATATTCTTGTTGATGCCACTATACCTCCAATGGAGGATGCATATTGCAGGCTGAACAAGCTCTCCATATCTTCTGGTGGTACTCAGTTGGCTCAGACTTCTTCAGCTATGGCAACATCTCGTGGTAGGGGGATCCCTACATAGTCCCGTGGTCGAGGTGGCCGTAGAAGAGGATGGGGCAGTCGTTCTTCTCGTCAGCCTTGTAGTTACTGCCACATGCCAGGTCATTATGAGGAAACTTGCTATTCTAAGCATGGGTTTCTCGCTTCTGCACGTGTGGCAGAACAGATCCAACAGGGTGGCAGTTCTTCAACTGCATCTGATTAGAGATTTGATGAATTAGTAACACAGCTTAGGGAGATTATGCCTTCTCCTGGGCCAACTAGCTCTTCGTCAGGATCATCAAAGGTAGCTGCCTCAGCCTCTGCGTTTACATCAGGTATTTCATATGCTTTTACTAGCTGTTATAGGACTGACTTGTCGGAATGGATTATTGATTCAGGTGCTTCCCATCATCTCTGTGGTGACAGATGGCAGTTTAATACATATAGCCCAACTCAGACATGTAGATCAGTTGTGATAGCAGATGAGACACGCTCTCCCATTACTGGTCAGGGTGAGGTGCAGTTAAATTCTGCAATGCGGCTTCATAACATTCTTTAGCTCCTAAATTTTCTATGAATTTACTATCTATTAGTCAAATCACTAAGTATTTACATTGTCTTGCCATATTTGACCCTTCTTCTATTGTGTTTTAGGACATTCTTACGGGAAGGGTGATTGGTTATGGCCGTGAGAAAGGAGGACTCTACAGATTGGTGCAATCTCCTTATGTCGGTGCCTCTTCTCTTCGTACTGGATCTGTTTCTCCCTACATGTGGCATCTTCGGTTTGGTCATCTTCCTTTGCAAAAGCTGTTGTGCCACTTTCTTTCTCAGATCTCTCATCGCTTTACTTTTCAGTGCGGCCTACCATCTTGGGAAGCATCATAGGTCAACATTTCAGAGTTGTCGTGTCAAAGTAGTTATAATCTTTTGAGTTGATTCACTTTGATATTTGGGGTCCCAATCGTGTCCAAGATCTTCAGGGACATAGGTTTTTTCTTGTTGTTGATGAGTTCTCTAGATAGTCGTGGGTATTTCTTTTTAAGAACAAGTCTGATGTTGGTTCAGTTATTTAGTCCTTTATTAATGAAATAAGGAATGTGTTTTCTACAAATGTTAAGTTTATACGTTCTGATAATGCACTTGAATTCTATAGTATACAACTTTCTCATTTCCTTAGATCCTATGGTATTGTGCATCAGACATCTTGTGCGTATACTTCTCAACAGAATGGGGTGGCTAAGCGGAAACGTCGTCATCTTTTGCATATTACCATGACTCTTCAGATTCAGAGCTGTGCTCCTCACTCTTATTGGGGGACGTGGTTCTCACCGCGTGTTATTTGATGAATCATATGCCTTCATCGGTTCTGGGGGAGAAGATCCCGTTCTCGATTGCGTTTTCGGAGATGGATCTTTTCTCTCTTACGTTTCAGATTTTTGGATTTGTTGCTTTTGTTCATCAGATGTCTCCAGGTCTCGACAAGCTCTCTCCTAGAGAAACCAAGTGTGTGTTTGTTGGGTATTCCAAGACCCAAAAGGATTATCGTTGCTTTGACCCTGTTCGATGAAGGTACTTATTAGTGCAGATGTCACCTTCTTTGAGTTCATTATGTATTTCTCTCCTACATGTGTCAAGCTCATTCCTTTAGAAAGTGGAGAAGAGGTTTATATGCCTCTACCTCCGATCTCGCCTACTCCAGGGGACACCACACCACCAGCACCGCCGCCACCGCTACCACCACCACCACCACTATCCTCTCATCCACCACCACCTACACCTCCTCCACCTCTTGCCACACCTACTTTCATTCTGTAGGTTTACTAGCGTCGATCTCGTGCTCATGTGGCTCCTCCATCATCCAGCACACCCAAGGTATGTTCTTAGCATTTGAGTTCTATTAATGACACTGGTGATTTGGGTGTGCAGCTTGAGGTGAAGGTCATCATAAATGATACTTCTTCTGAGGATACTGCGGAGTTGGACGTGCCTATTGCTCTACGAAGGAGGAGGCGTGCATGCACTATGCATCCTCTTTTTTCTCATGTTTCCTTGGCATGACTTTATGGGGATTTTCAAAGGTTTGTTGTTGGCTTATTCGCTGTGTAAATATCGAGATCCTATCAGGAGGCTTTGCAAAGTGGTACTGGTCCATGGCGTCTGGCCATGGAAGAGGAGGTGGCCGCTTTACCGTCTCGTGGTACATGGAGTGTCGTCTCCGCTCCCCTAGGTGCTTCGTTGTTGGTAGTAAATGGGTGTTTACAATGAAACACCGTGCAGATGGTTCCATGGACAGATACAAGGTCAGGTTGGTTGCTCGTGGGTTCACCCAAACCTATGGGGTGGATTATCATGACACCTTTTCTCCCGTTTCGCATCACTCTACACTGCGTGTTCTTATTGCTACTGTTGTGGTACATGACTGGTCAGTTTTCCAATTAGATGTCAAGAATGCTTTCTTTTATAGGGATTTGTAGGAGGAAATGTATATGCAACAACTACCAGGGTTTAGTTGAGGGGGAGTCCAGTATAGTGTGCAAACTCCACAAGGCTATATATGGCCTTAAGTAGAGCCCGATGGCTTGGTTCCAGAAGCTCTCATAGTTGATTGGACAACAGGGTTTTGTCAGATCTACTGCAGATCATTCTTTTTGTTAAGAGTATCCAGACTTGTACTGTTGTTATTTTGGGTTATGTGGATGATATTATTGTTATAGGCATTGATGACCATGGTATTCAAGTCGCTAAGGATTTCCTTGAACAACAGTTTGTGACCAAGGATCTTGGTAAGTTGCGGCCTTTTCTTGGCCTGGAATTTGAAAGAAATCAACAAGATATGGTAATGACACACAGGAAATATGTCATTGATCTTCTATCTGAGATGGGCATGATAGGATGCATACCTGCTACTACTCCAATGGATCCCAATGCTAGGCTATACGATGATGACTCTGCGGAGGTGGATAAGAGACAGTACAGAGAGCTGGTAAGGAAGGTATTGCATGTCAATATTACCGGACCTGATATATTGTTTGCCGTCAGCAGAATCAACTAGTTTATGGAGCAGCCTAAGCATGCTCACATGGATGCAATCAACATGATCTTGGGGTATCTGAAGTCTTCTCCAGGTGCAGGACTTCTATTCAGGAGAGACACGTCTTTTACAGTTTCAGGATGTGCGGATGCAGACTATGCTGGTGTCCCAAGGACATGAAGTCTACTTCAGGCTTCACTGTGTTTGTGGGCAACTCATTGGTTTCATGGAAGTGCAAGAAACCAAGGCCCTAAATGTCGGTTTCGGTCACCATTTCGATATCGACCAAAACAGAATTGCGATAGAATTTCGGTGGAATTTCGACCGGAATTTCAGTCATTTCGGTCATTTTTTGTACTAGGACCCCCACATTTCGGTCATTTCGGTCGAATTTCGATTTCGATTGGATATCGATATTCGACAGAATTTCGACTGAATTTCGCTGAAATTTGAGGCCATGCAAGAAACATACGATTGTGGCTAGACCCAGCTCTGGATCGGAGTATAGGGCCATAGCCCAAGGAAGCACAGAAATGCTGTGGGTCAAGTCCGTTCTGACTGACTTAACTATTGAGGTGCCACTTGCTATGCGTCTCAAATGTGATAATCAAGCTGCTCTGTTTATTGCTAATAATCCATCCTTCCATGAAAGAATAAAGCACATTGAGGTTGACTGCTACTACACATGTGATTTGATTCAAAAGGGGTTTATATTCACTTCTCATGTTTCTTCATGCGATCAGATTGCCGACATGTTTACCACAGGTCTTGCAAAGGGGCCTTTTCATCATTGCTATTCCAAGCTAAGCATGATTGATATATATGCTTCATCTTGTAGGGGAGTGTTGAGATATTTATATCTCCTTATTGTTATCTTGCAATTTTCTATTTCATTTCTCTTTAGATAGTTTTTCCTTGGAGCTTTTCTCCTATATGAGAGAGCTCTAGGGCTACGGTGAATGCAACCTTTTCATTTCAATCCTTTCCACACAATTAAAGATAATGTTCAAAGGACAAAAAGTAAAAATATATTTTGAATACAATCAAAAAATTATATTAGATTTATTTTTGCTCATTTCTTCATTTTCATCTACCTTATTCTCTTTTCCTCTTTCTTTCTCTCTTCTGTAGTGCACTATTACCTTCAAAGAAAATTAGCGAGGAGGGGCCATATAAGAGTAAGGAGTCAGGGAAGTGACAAAGGATTGAGGAGGCATCGAGGCTAGGAAGATTAGGGGGTGTGGGTTGAGCAAGCAGGAAAGGTGTGGGGGGAGGGGGTATGTTTAGGAGGTAATAGTTGAGGTAAGGGTAAAAGAGGTCGAAGGAACCCATATCTATAGCTCTTTTGTGGGTGGCAAGTTCTCACTTGGATATTCTCTTCTCGCGTGTTGTCAGCTGTAGATCATGTACATCATTTGGTGATTTAACGATGAAGTTCTTGGGTACACACCTATATGATGGAGATCCTTTTTTTCTTTCAAATGTTTTTTGTAGAGGTAGCATGCAATGTTACTGGCAAGATTCGAAATATTGACATCGTATCGATCCGAGCATGAAAAGGGATGTATCTTAATATATCGATGATATTGGTGGAAATCTTGGAATGACGTAAACAAGCATTTTATCAGGGAAGTAACAAATGGTTGAGGAGGCACTGGGGCTAGGAGGATTAGGGGGTGTTGGTTGAGCAAGTAGGAAAGGTGGGGGGATGTTGAGGAGGTAAGGGTATAAGAGGTCGAAGGAACCCATATCCATAGCTCTTTTGTGAGTGGCCGGTTCTCGTTGGGCATTCTTTTCTCACGTGTTGTCAATACTTCTTGTATATCATGTACATCATTTGGTGATATAATGATGAAGCTCTTGGGCACAAAAAGACTTATATGATGGGGATCCTTTTTTCTTTCAAAAAAATTCTCGTAGAGGCAACACAAAATTTGCTTGCAAGATTCGAAATATTGGTGGAGAGTACAAAGTAAGGGGGCACGAGAAGGGGGAGTTGGGGGGTTCGTTGCAGCCAGGAAGCTCCTCGTCAAGGTCTGTTTCGTCGCAGCGTGGTGGGAAGGTCTCAGGCTGTACGGGGCCCGAGAGAGTTGGGTCCTTTGCCACAGAAGGACGTGGTGTCGTCATGGAGGGAGGGGGCCCGGAGGGAAATGGAGGTGGGTTGCTCGCTGGGGGTCAGCTTGCTGAAGTTGGGAAGGGGAAGAGGGTAGTTGGTAGGGAGGAAAGGGAGATGAGGGCTGGCGAAGGCGGCGAGGTGCTCGGTGCGGGGGGTGATGAGGGTTGGGTGCATGTCTCCCACAAGAAGTTGGAGAAGCGATGTTTTTGCTATGGGGTTCGGGGTCACGTTGCGTCGTTCTGCCATGTCCCACCGAGGTGTTTTGCCTGCGGGAGGGTTGGCCACCGTCGGGCCACTTGCTGGTTTGCTTCCGGTCGTGATACCGCTCGTGTTGTGATGAGGAGATCTGAAGAACAAGCCATGCAACGTCTATCCTCTGCGGTCGATGCTCGCCGGGGGCTTTGTAGTTACAAGGCAATGGTTGCGGATGGTATCAAGCCGGGCATGCAGGATGGGGAGACCCATGCAGTGATCGGCTACGCGATGCGAGGTTGCATCTCTCTTGAAGCTCTGAAGGTCCACCACTCTGGATTCCTTGGCTCGCGGTTTGTGGGAGATGTCGTATCTCTTGGTGTTCGTCGGTGCTGTGTTCGTGGCCTCTCTTCGGTGCAGAGAGAACGTCTGCTCCTGAATGGCGGGGTGGACGATGTTTGTTGTCGACCTCTACGTTTTGCGGATGGTGCGGTTACAGAAACGGAGGTTTGCGTAGCTAAGGTGCATGGTGTTCCGTTCTTATCTCGGTCGGTTTACTGCTTGGGGCCGGCCCTCCGGCGGTGGGGCACGATGCTCGCGGTGATGGAGGATGGGTCGAAACCCGTCTCGGATCCGGATATTACGCTCGTGATGGAGTGCAACTAGGTGATTATGGATGTTCTCGATGGCTCAGTCTTCTTCGCGTCCTTGGACGTTGGGCGATTTAGCTTTAGGGTGGAGATGCAAATCGTCGAGCCCCCGCCTCCGCCAGAGATCCCGCTCCTGTCCGATGTCGCTTCGCCTTCTACGCTGGTGGAGGGGCTTCCGAGGGGGCCGTTGCATGGTTCGAGGCGCGAGGACCATACGATGCGTCCTTTGGGAGTCCCTCCTCGGGTCGTGTGCCTCGTCACCCAAAACCTCTCTTTGTCTGCTGAGGTGGCAAATTTGGTGCCCCCTCTCTTGTCAACGCCTCTATCTTTGGCTCCGGGTCCAGGACTCATGCCTGATCACGCGGATCCTTTGGCGCTTCGTCCGCAAGGGGATCCAATCCCGTGTACCTCTTTTTTTTATCGGGCCTTATGGGCCTCTCGGGGCCCATGACCAATCAATTACTCTCAACCCGGTTGGGTCTCTTTGATCCGACGCCATACCTGTCCCGCTCGACTATAGGGGGATGGGCGCATCCTTCTGGTGGGCCCTGGGACCCGACTACAGATATCACTCCGGCACCGCCGCTTTGTGTCGACACCCCCGTGTTTTCTGATGGGAGTCCCCCACAACTCTCTGCCTCGTCTTCCGATGGTACTCGACCGGATTTGACCGGCGATTTGGATGGGCAACTTCGTGATGTGTGTCCTTCTGCTCTTTCTCCTTTGGCTTGCCCTGTCGAGGGTGGTTCTCGTCCTGATGAAGGGGCAGGTGACAAACGATCCGGTAAGAGGTACAGGTGCAGGCAGAGATCTCGGACTCGACTCGCCGAGCCACAACCGTGCTCGACCTTAAAGACGACCATTGCTGAGGCCTCTAGTGTGATCCGCATTCAGGGTCCATACTCATGTTCTAAATGAAGATTCTCTCTTGGAACGTTCGGGGACTCGGGGAGCTGGACAATAGAAGGATACTCGGTGCGCGATTCATTGAATGGAGTTGCGATGTGGTCATGCTGCAGGAGACGAAACTTCAATCCGTCTCCGATGTTGTTTGGAGATCTTTCAGCGCTGGTGGAATTGATGAGTTCAGAACGCTGGATGCGGTTGGGGCATCTGGAGGGCTTCTCGTAGCTTGGAGATCATCGTCCTTGGTGTTTACCTCGGCGCCGCAAGGGAGACACGTTCTCTCTGTTCTCTTGGTATGTGTTGGTTCTTCTACACCCTTGGCGATTTCATGTGTTTACGGCCCTTGTAATCATATTCTAAGGAGGGAATTATGGGAGGACCTACATGAGGCGAGTAGGGCATTCGAGGGTATCCCCTGGCTCGTTGGGGGGGATTTTAATGTTACTCTTCGTACAACGGATAGGCCGCGGTTCAGGGGTGGCCAGGACCCGGATTTGATGATTTTGTAGACGCTATTGATTCGATGGCCCTGGAGGTTATGGATGCAAGGGACTCGGCTTGCACTTGGAGGAGTTCCAACTCTCGCTCTCGAATTGACAGATTTTCGGCCTCGACCGAGCTCCTCGATTATTTCGCGCTCTCAACTGTAATAGCTCGATCGAGGGCCTTATATGACCACACACCGATTATTTGGGACTCCGGCGAATCTCTCCCGCAGAGGGGTCTCTTTAGGTATGAGAAGAGCTGGTTGTTGGAGGAAAATTTTAGAGAGTTGGTAATCTCACACTGGTCCAATGCGGAGGTCTCTGGGTCGGCTGCGTCTATGTACGTACAGAAGTTGGGGTCTTTGCGTAAGAGGTCGAGCTCCTTCAAGAAGGAGTCCAGGAGTGCAAGATGCGCTACCAGGATGGAAGCTGAGCAGGTGGTTAGTAGACTCGATGTATAGGAGGATCTTAGGGAGATTACGGGGGATGAACTGGCCACTCGCTCACTTGCTCAAAAATTAATTGCGGCCGAGGACCTTAAGCACGTCACTGAATGGAGACAAAGGTCAAGGAATACTTGGCTCAGGGAGGGGGACGCAGACACGACGTTTTTCCATCGCATAGCCAGTGGGAGGCGTCGATCAAATGCTTTGAGGTCGATTACGGTGAATGATGTGGGAGAAGATGGTGACAAACAAATGGGGAAGGCGATTGTCGACCATTTTAGGGACTTCTCCTCGAGGACGATACCCCGACTTTGGAGGTGGACGGGGCTTGGGGCTCCTTTGCCGTCCTCTTTATGTGCGGAGTTGACGCAGGGCGTATCCATGGAAGAAGTGAAGAATGCGGTTTGGAGCTTGAATGCGGATGGGGTTCTAGGCCCTGATGGATTCCCGGTTGCTTTCTACAGGGATTTTTGGGACCTTGTGGGCAACGAGGTTCTCCATGTCATCTCGGAGTTTTGTGAGGGTAATGCTGGTTTCGAGAGGATAAATAAGTCGCTGATTGTTCTCCTTCTTAAGTCCACGGCGGCGGATCACATTGAGGATTTCCGCCCCATTGCTCTCTCTAATGCACTCTACCTGATTGTGGCAAAGGTGTTCGCCGTGCGACTCAGCCGTGTTCTTGAGACGATTATTTCTCCGCTACAGTCATCTTTTATCAAGGGGAGGCAAATTTCGGACTGTCTTATTCTTGCTTCGGAAATCATTGCGGACTGGAAGAGAAGGGACAAACAAGGCGTTTTATAGAAGGTGGATTTTGCAAAGGCCTATGATAGTTTAGACTGGAAATTCCTTTGGTCGGTCCGGCGGAGGAGAGGCTTCCCGGATCTGTGGATTTCTTGGATGAAACGTTGTGTTATGACGTCATCCTTTTCGGTCATGGTGAATGGTCGCCCAAAGGGTGGCTTCTTCCGGCCATGTAGGGGTGTACGACAAGGCTGCCCTCTTGCACCTCTCTTATTTGTCATTGCTGCGGATGTCCTGGCGCATATTGTGGGTCGTGTAACTGATTGTGGTCTCTCGGTCGGATACTCGAGGGATGATTTAATGATCCCGTTTCTCCAATACGCAAACGATACTATCTTCTTCATTGAGGGGGGCGCTGAGGAGGCTTCTGGCATGTCTGAGGCCCTAGATCTCTTCAGCGAGCTTTCTGGTCTCTTTAAGAATGCAGATAAATCTAAGGTTGTCCCCTTCGGCTTATCTGAGGTAGAGGTTGATGCGTGTGGACGGACTTTAGGTTCTGAGTGCTGCTCCCTTCCGATTGACTACCTTGGGATGCCTTTATCGGTGGGACGAACGAAGTTGCGTGACTGGCTCCAGGTTGATGAGAAGCTTGAAGCGAGACTCGCAGGATGGAAGTCGGCCATTCTCTCCAAAGGGGGGCGATTGGTCCTCTTAAAGGCAATTCTTTCCTCCATTCCTGTTTTCTTCTTGTCCAATCGATGCTTGCTGAAGGGGATCCGTAGCCGTCTAGAGAAGCTGATGCGCAGGTTCTTATGGGGTAGGCATGGTGGTGAATCGGGGGGGGGGGGGAGGATTCATCTTGTTGAGTGGGATGTAGTCACGCTCCCTAAAAAAGCGGGGGGTCTGGGAGTCTGGAAACTGGACCAAATGAATGAAGCTTTGCTCCTTAAGTGGGCGAGTAAAGTGGGGGGGGTGGCATGGAGAGGATCTCTGCTGCAACATCTTGCGCAAAATATACGGTGTAGGTGGTGCGCTGTCGAGTCCTATTGCTCGTGTGAAGTTGCCCACTCTGTTTTGGAAGGGGATGATGGAGGTCTTTACCCGTCATCTCTCATTGTTTAGGCCGGTTCTTGGCAATGGCAAATCCTTTGCCTTCTGGACTGATGATTGGACGGGGGGGGGGCATTGTGCACGCGGTTCCCTCGCCTATATGCTCTTGCGGCCGATAAGAATGCGCTGGTTGCGTCTTGTTGGTCGGATGGTAATTGGTTCCCCACCTTCTCCACTAACTTCTCGGATCAACGGCTCGAGGATTTTCTTTCGTTGTTGGATTCTATCAAAGAGATGAGAAGACCGTCTGTGGGAAGAGACCATTGGGGATGGCGGAAGGGCACATTCACAGTTAGGATGGCTTTTGGGGCGATTTGCATGCCTCCCCCCTCGCGCTCGGAGGACTTGGTTTGAGATTGCACCTTCTTTTGGAGTCTCGGCCTCCCTGAACGTGTAGGCTTTTTCATGTGGTTGTTCAGAAGGCAAAGAGTGATGACGAGAGACTGCTGTGCTAGACTTCTTTGCAGCATCTCTGATAGATGCCTTTTGTGTGATGTCGCGATTGAGACCCTTGAGCACCTATTCTTCAAGTGCTCGAGAACGATTCAGATTTGGGATGAGGCAAGTTTGGCTTGGCTGTGCACGACGGACTTGGCCTTCTTCTGCGGCTCGTTGGTTGGCAACAGGAGCAGACCACAACGGGAGCTTTTTAGGCATATTGCCATCATTTGTGCCTTGTGGCTTGCTAGAAATGTACTCCTTTTTTCTGGGCAAAGTTTTTACAAGGAAAATGTGGGGTCACACTCCGCGAGGTTGATAGAAGATTGGGATCTGTAATTGCCTGCTTTAGATTTTGCTCCCCTTTGTCTTTTCACGTTTTTCCTTCTTTTAAATAAATCTTGGGGCGAACACCATTGAGTGTCTCCCCCTTCTTTAAGGCTAAAAAAAGATTCAAAATATTGATATCGTATCGGTCCGAGCCTGAAAAGGGTTATATCTGAATTTATCGATGATATCAGTGAAAATCTTGGAAATGATGTAGACAAGCATTTTTTCGCAAATTAAGATCATACTAGTTCTTAAAACAATAAATAACATACAAATGCATACCTATATGCAAGAATGAGATGTATTCAGCATACCAATACACATCATATCGCTGTTGTCAATGTTGACTTTGACTGTTAAGAGATATTAGAAAGGAAACATTGAAATTCAAACAATAACTTAGTGACATCAAGGAGGTATATTTAGTACATTAACTCTACATCACATCACATATTATATATAAACAGAATATCAAGTTATATCGAATATTATACAAACAAGCTAATTAGCATAATAACATATGTGTATGCGGACATTTTTTGATCAACTCTGGAGTTGTTTCATCTCCATTGCAAAAGGGAGTGAAGCCCCTCGTTCAAGCAACCCAACTTGAAAAAATGTATAAATCTTAATGTGTTTTTAATACAAGAAAAATCCCAAAGAAATAGATCAAAAATTTCTAAAATGGGTGACTTTAAACAATATCGGCACCACCGATGATATCGATTGACATTGACCCTTATCTTAGAAAATTTGTGCTGAAATCTTCAAATTTTGATCGGTATGAGACGTGTTAGAGATTGCAGAAGATTTCCTTCTTTATATTCTATTGTAACCCCACGGGGGCTTTTATGTTAAGAGAATATTCTACGTGGCTATTTGTTAATAGAATATTCTATAGAGAATATTCTATATTCTAAAGAATATTCTATAGAATATTCTCCTTTGAGCCCTTTAGGGTTTAGTCCTATATAAGGACCCCTAGACCTCTTGAATAAACAACGAATCATCTTTTCTTATCATTCTTCCACATGGTATCAGAGCAGCGGTCCTAGGCCGGTGTTCTGACCTAATCACCCCTCCGCCACCGACAGTCCTCCAAGTTCATCTACAACCGCGCGCCGCCTCGGGGTCTCCGCACCTCCTGACTTAGGCCCGCGCCGCCTCGGCTGAGCGTCGCCAGGCTGCTCTAGGGCAGCCAGGTACCACCACCAGGTCGGCCAGGCCCGCCTCGCGCTGCCATGCACCTCCGCCAGCCCTCCCAGGGCCTCCTTCCGTCGCCAGGCCGACTCCGCCATGCCCCCCTCTTGTGCCATCAAACGATCATTGCCTCATCATTCTTATTTCTTGATGAGGGTTTAGATATTTGATGATAAAGTGAGGGAAGATATACTCTCTAGGTCACTTTTTCTTGACCTAAGCCGCCACGATGACGTCTGCCAAGATCAAGCCCACGTACCCTACTTCTTCTTTGCTGGTACAGGGCACTTCTATCAAGTTGAAGGGCTCCGAAAATTATGTTCTATGGTCTCGATCTTTCAAAGTGTTTGTTGGTGGCCAGCGCAAGAGCTACGTTCTTACAAAAGTTCCACCTGCGGAAACTGATAAGGACTATGAAACTTGGTTTGTTGATAATTGTCAGGTTATCACTTGGATGACGAACAGTGTCGATCCAAACATTGCTGCGAATCTTCTTTACAAAGACACCGCTAAGGCAATGTGGGAAAACCTTGAGCGTACATATTCTCAAAAGACGACTAAGTCTCGTCTGTCAGACATATACACAAAAATTTGGTCTGCCACTCAGGGAGAATCAAGTCTTATCGAATACTACATGCTTCTTACAAGCCTTTTTGAGGAACTCCTTATTTTTCAGCCTGCATGTTGTGATAAACAAGTAGGGGAACGTGCTGAATGGCAGGTTTACAGATTTCTCTCGGGGTTAAATCCAAAATATAAGCCTGTGAAAGATCAGTTTCTGATGGCTGATACTCTACCTACTCTTGAGACCATCTTCGGACGCTTACAGGAGCTAGAGGCTCCGATTCAGCACTCTACCACCCATACCTCTACAGAGACGATGGCCCACTATACCTCCTCAGGATACCGAGGGCGTCATAACTATCAAGGAGGACGGGGACGTGACTCAGGACGTGGACGTGGTCGTGAATCTGGACGCAGCCGTGACTCTGGACGCGGACGTGATCGTGGACGTGGTCGTGATTCTTCTGCTCGGTATCCAGCATGTGTACACTGTGGACGTTGGAATCACCCTTCTGATCGCTGCTGGGCAACGTTTGGGATGCAACCTAATGCTAACAATGCCTATGATGAAGTATCGTATGATGCAACTGCAGAAACATCTACTCAGCAAACCAGCGAGGCACAAATCCCATTCACTGCTTCTGAATATGCTCGCCTACGACAACTGCTGCAAGAATCTAGCCCTTCTGATAGTAATGCTTCTGCCCCTACTGCTAGCCTGGCTACTACCTCAGGTACAGTAGCAAACTCTGTATCTGCCTCTAAGCATGCATGGATTATTGATTCTGGAGCCTCTACCCATCTGACGGGAGAAGGAAGTTTGCTAACCTCCTCCCAGCCATCTTCCTCTGTGAAGACTGTTCGGGTTGCTAATGGGGATCATTCCCCAGTGACTGCTGTTGGTACTGTCAACTTTTCTTCCAAGCTGCATCTGACAGATGTTCATTGTGCCCCTGCTTTTCCTCTCAGCCTTATATCAGTACAGAAGCTATGTCATCAGCTTAACTGTCGTGTTATTTTTGATGAGGTTTGTTGTTATTTTCAGGACATCCGGACGAGGAAGATTTTTGGTGGGGGTCATGAGAGGAACGGCCTCTATTACCTCGACATCCCTTCTGATTCCAACTTTGCTGGTGCGGTCTCCATCTCTGAAAATCCTTTTCTATGGCACCTTCGTCTTGGTCACCCTTCTGCTAAAGCTCTCTCCATGATGTTCCCTGAACTTTCTATGCTGAAACCCTTTGAGTGTGAAGCATGTCAGTTCGGGAAACATCATCGAACCTCCTTTCCTGCACGGACTGAGCCTCGCTGCCGTACTCCTTTTGCACTTGTTCACTGTGATATCTGGGGACCCTGTCTGGTCCGAAGTCTAAGTGGTCATAAATATTTTGCTGTCTTTGTGGATGACTACAGTCGATCATCTTGGGTTTTTCTGTTAAAGGAACGCTCAGAAATTAACAATATTGTCAAGAATTTCTTTTACTATGTCAAAAACATCTTCTCCACTACTGTTAAAATATTTCGTTCTGATAATGCATTGGAATTTACACAAAATGATTTAACATCCTTCTTTGCTTCCCAGGGTGCTATCCATCAAACTTCCTGCCCATATACCTCCCAACAAAATGGGGTAGCCGAAAGAAAACTTCGACATCTCCTCGACATTGCCCGCTCTCTTCTTACACAAATGAAGGTCCCCAAAATCTATTGGGGAGATGCTATTCTCACTGCTGTCCATCTTATCAACAGAGTTCCCTCTGTCTCCCTAAATGGCTCCACACCCTTTGCCTTATTGTATCCAAATGACTCACCATTTCCTCTACCTCTGCGGATTTTTGGATGCACCGCCTTTGTTCACAACTTTCATACTGCAGACAAATTATCGTCACGTGCAATTAAATGTGTTTTTCTGGGTTATTCCCAAACCAAGAAAGGGTATAGATGCTATGATCCTTGTGGTAAACGCTATTATATATCAGCTGATGTCACCTTTTTCGAACAAACTTGCTTCTTCAATCAAGATGTGTCTGACATACCATTAGAACTTCCTCCTCCACCAATTGTCTATAAAAGAAAACATGTGTCCCCTCTTGTTCCTGTTCCTCTACCTGTTCCTTTGTTGCAGGAAAATATGCCATCTTCAAGTGCCCCCACCAATACTACTCCGGATGATCCTCAGGAGCTTCCCATTGCCCTACGCAGAACAAAGAGGCAATGCACTATCCATCCTATGTCTAATTTCACGTCCACTGATAGCCTATCATGTTCTGATAAAAGATATGCAGATGCTCTTATGACAATCTCTGTCCCAGGAGACTATCACAGTGCATTACAGGAGCACGGGTGGCGACAAGCTATGAATGAAGAAATGGATGCTCTCAATTCCAGAGGAACATGGGATCTAGTTCCGTGTCCCGAAGGTGTCAGGCCTGTTGCCTGCAGATGGGTCTTTACTACGAAACATTCTCCAGATGGTTCTATTGACAGACTGAAAGCAAGACTTGTGGCAAAAGGCTTTACACAGACATATGGAGTTGATTACTTCGAGACTTTTTCACCTGTTGCCAGGATGGGGTCTATTCGCACTATCCTCTCTGTAGCCGTGAACAAAGGCTGGCCTGTTTTTCAACTGGATGTCAAGAACGCATTTCTATATGGTGATCTTGAGGAAGAGGTTTACATGATGCAACCCCCAGGTTACGAAGTCGAGGGGGAGTATGTTTGCCGACTTCGCAAAGCAATTTATGGTCTAAAGCAAAGTCCGAGGGCATGGTTTGACAGACTTAGTTCAGAGATTAGCACTCTGGGCTTTCAGAGAACTACATCTGACCATTCAGTCTTTGTCAGAAAACGATCAACAGGTACTGTCATACTAGCTGTATATGTGGATGACATGGTTGTTACAGGTGACGACAATAAAGGAGTGCTAGAAGTGAAGACTTTTCTGCAAAAGGTTTTTGTCACCAAGGATCTGGGGCAACTTCGCTATTTTCTAGGTATAGAAGTCTTACGCACCAAGAAGGGGCTTCATATGTCACAAAGAAAGTACTACTTAGATATACTAACTGAAGCAGGATTACTTGGGTGCAAGCCATCTGGCATACCTGCAGAACCAAAGAAACATTCTACATCAGATGATCCTGCCTTTGAAGATACTACAAGATACAGAAGCTTGGTTGGCAAACTTCTGTACCTTACTATTAATAGGCCAGACATATCATATGCTGTGAACAGAGCTAGCCAACACATGGAGAAACCATGCTACAGCCACTGGCAAGATGTTCTTCAGATCCTTCGCTACCTGAAGGAATCCCCTGGACGTGGTCTATTCTATGGGGCAAATGGAAACACTAAGTTGCTGCTTATGCTGATGCTGATTATGCAAGCTCACCTGAGGATCGTCGTTCTACGACGGGCTATGCGATGATGGTAGGAGGTAACCTTGTTAGTTGGAGGAGCAAGAAGCAGACAGTGGTTTCCCGATCCAGTGCAGAGGCAGAATATAGGGCAATGGCCCAAGCCACATGCGAAATTACCTGGTTACTGTCTCTTTTGCAAGAACTCAATATTGCTATCACTACTCCTGTTCCTCTATACTGTGATAACAAATCTGCCACTTATATTGCTACAAATCCTGTGTTCCATGAGAGGACCAAACACATTGAGATCGACCGTCATTTTGTTCGTGATGCTGTACGAGAAGGCAAGATTTCTACACCACATATCTCAACAGATCTTCAGCTTGCAGACATATTCACAAAGGCCTTATCAAAGAAGCGTCTTTCCTGGACATCTTCCAAGTTGGGCATGATCGATGGATATGCTCCAACTTGAGGGGGAGTGTTAGAGATTGCAGAAGATTTCCTTCTTTATATTCTATTGTAACCCCACGGGGGCTTTTATGTTAAGAGAATATTCTACGTGGCTATTTGTTAATAGAATATTCTATAGAGAATATTCTATATTCTAAAGAATATTCTATAGAATATTCTCCTTTGAGCCCTCTAGGGTTTAGTCCTATATAAGGACCCCTAGACCTCTTGAATAAACAACGAATCATCTTTTCTTATCATTCTTCCACAAGACGTATTATCGACATCTCGTGAGATATCATGCAATATCCTAGGATTCGATATACACCTGAATATCGAAACCCTCCCTCCAACGATACGATATATCATTTATATATAAAGATATTTTGAACCCTGCTACAAATAATAATTTTGGTTATTTATTCATAGCAGATTTGTTTCCAAATGTGTTAATATATGGAATGGCTAGAAAATTTTAACAAATCAACTTTTAAAGTTTAAACAATATCAAATTACCTTACATGCTTCTTTCCGTATAAAAGAAGAAGCAAAATCAACTAACATAGTTGATATCGATGATTAAGCATCGATATCGACATGATATCGATGATATAACTTGAAATGATGGAAAGTTTGCACTAAATACTTAAAATTTCATCAAACACGAAAGAAATATATGATTTAGGCATTTATCTTGTATAATCATTATCTTAAACAAACATGTATTTATAAGCTTCTCAAACTATCAGGTAAACCATCAAAATCATAAAAAATGCTTCAAAAAGTCAAAACGCCTCGGAAAACGCCTCGAGGCTACGCCTCGACCACCTGAAGCGCACACCTCGAGGTTAGTTTTTTCGAACCATGATTTAAAGGCCATATATTTATAAAAAATCAAATTCTTGATGGAGAGGTGAGAACTAATAATGTTTGGCTGTTTGCATGAGTTCTTGAGACATGTTATACACGGAGTTTTGGATGTGTTAAGGAGGGTTGTACTTATTATGGAAATTAGTTGATTTTTTTCATGACCCTGAGAACTCAATTGGGAGCAGAGCACCTTATAGATGAATCCATAGGGTGTCCTGGAAACTGCAGAAATAGTTCGAGCTCTAATTTAATATGAGTTGACTAGTGAGGTTGGACTGCTCATTGTCACCCAAACCGCCTTAAAAATTGGGATAGAGGGGGTTGAGCTTGATTGGTCTGCCCAAACGAGGGGTTTGAGGATCTCTTCCAAATGGCTACATCCACTCAAATGATGGTTTCCCTCCTCCCCTTTCTCATATTTGGAAGGTCGAGATAGGGAGCCTAGGGATGTTAAGGTTGGTGGAGAGATCCAAAACAATCATGTGGAGCTCGGTGTTGGGCCCGAGGTCGACGACTTGTTGAGGAAGAGAATAGTGGTGGTTGTCCTTGTTGGTGTTAGTGGTGGGGCAGGAAAAAGAGAAGTCTTGGGGGTTGGAACTTGGAACAAAAGGATTTGATACAAAGTCTTATTTTTTAGTAATTTTTGATTATTACAGTCAAACTTAATTATTTGAGTAAGAAATAGTTTGTCTAACTTTTTTTTTTTCAAAAAGATGGTCGTGGATCATTCATCTAAGATAACAAACAAAGAAATTGACCAACTACTGGGGCAGGCTGTGTAAGACGGTGCCTTTATAGGGGTAGTGATGCAGCTGTCAAGTATACATGGTAACATTTATTACAGGGTCATACCTGTAAATTTCTCAAAAGACAAGTTGTAGACTCGTATGAGTAGGTAATAATGAAGTATGCATGGTAAACACAGGCACACACGTAAATTCTCCAAGTAACAATTTTTGAGGTGAAATAGGCATTCCAGATTAAATAAATTTGATATTTTTACACCCATAATCCTGTATTGTTTCATTATTACACACATAACCCTCCGTAATTCCAAATTACATGGAGAATTCTAAATACTTGTTAGCCTTTACAAGGTATAACCCTGCGTTAACTTCCGTAAAAAATCTCCATTTAATTTAATGGGAATCCTGGAAAATTGACAATTTATACCCCCTTCATCAAATTTCTTGTAAATCATCAAATTTCTTGCTATCTCCCCCCTTCATTGTTACACAACACTTCTCCCCTCTTCCCATCTTCGTCCAACCCACCCTCATCTATGTTGATACCACCATCCCCATGATCTCCCCCTCCTCAGTATCGTACCTCCCCATATCCCGACGCTTATCAAGACCGTGACCACTGCCACCTCCTTGTCCTCCCCCCTCTACAGTCCTCCTCCTCCCTATGAATCCCTCTCCCCCAATCAGCGCTCCCTCATTGCAAATCGAGTGCAATTCACACACATGTACAATAGCGGGTTCAATTTATTCTAGCTCATCTCCCAAAGCATCAGGTTTGCTTGGGTCACCGTAGATGCCTCACTGTGGCTTAAGGTCGACAAGGCTAGCAATTCCGACCTCGCTGCCATGGCCATGTGGCACCTACTATTGAAGGCTCCTCATCGACTTCGGGCTCCAAATAGTGTCCCTAGCATTCCCCAACCTCCGTCTCTCGCTATGTGGAACTACTTCAAGGTGCGTAGCAGGTACCTCACCTCCATTGCTGAGAAATGTCGTGCTTTGAAGAAGCTCAACATCTCTGATGCACTAATGATGATAATCTAATCTCTGTAGCCAAGAATAACCAAGAACTTCTTAATCCTCTCCGCTTTGAGTATAGATTCGTGCCCACTTGTGGCCCTGTGGGTAACCAATCTTTTTTTAAATCGTAATTAGGTTGAGGCCCCAATGGAGCTCACCTCACGAGTTCATTGATATAAGGATGAGGGTAACCAATCTCTTGAAGACTTGGGGATGTGTTCCTCACATTTGAAGTTGAACTCCGTAACCAAGTGCCTGCAGGTGGGTGTGGTCCTCGTGGTCCTCACATCTGGAGTCGATCTCCATAGCCAAGTGCCTCAAGTAAGTATGTTCCTCACATCTCGAGCTGATTTTCATAGCCAAGTGCTTGCAAATGGGTGATGTGGGCATCGTCTCCATGGTCTCACACCTTCCTAACCTCAACACAATTCACCTTGCGCAACTGAAGCTCGAGGAGGTGATGGAGGAGACCATGGGGAGGCGATGTTGGAGAGCATAGGGAGGCACTAACGAGCCCTATGCTGATGGGCTCTATGCACGAAACACCTCCTCTCTGTGAACCTTCCCTTCTCCCGACCAACCTTCCCTCCACTACAACCTCCCTCATTCTCCTCCCCATAGACCTCCTCCGATCCCCACCTGCTCATGCATCGCTTCATCCACTCGTATCAGAGAATGTAGAGAGAGAGAGAGGAATGGGGAGGGAATCTGCCCTAGGATCAACTTGGGTTAGATTAACCCAAGTATGGGTTTAGGTTGCTGACATAAATAAGGGCATGGATTTATGCGTAAACGGATGTGACTATTTAAGGTTCTACGAGTAATTCAGATTTATGTAAGGTTGTGCACGTAATAATGAAACTATATAGGTCATGAGTATAAAAACCCAACTTATAAATGGCTTATGCATTGATGTATCTAATTTTGACATTACTTTGCAATTTTTCTATTACATTTGTGCAAAGGCATTGCTTTTTGTAGTAGTAGTGATGTAATTATGAATTATACTCAAGTAAAATAAGCGTTCTCGATCAAACGAACTGCTTTATGTATTGATTTTGACTTGTCTTCATGTTTTTTGTATACCTGTTGTGTAAAGCCATTGTTTTACTAAACTGTAAAAGTAGCCTATGATCTAGTTTGAATTTCCACTAGGTAAAGATAAATTAAATCAGAAAATGCATATTAATTTATTATATTCTGTTTTATATTGATTGAAATTTTTGGAAATTATCAACACCAGGAAAAACATCATTTTATTCACAGGAAGGTTATTATTGTTACCAGGGTTTGAAAAAACGAAAGGCGGAACGAGGCGTTTTCCTTGGGGCGAGGCGAGGCATAGCTTCGAGGAAGTCGAGGCATAAGACTCAGTTTGTATAGGAAAATAGTTAGAAAAAGTATAATAATTATTTATTGATGATATATAATATATATAGCATATAAAAAATAATAAATATATTTATTGATGACATATAATATATATAATTGTTGAGAAATAGAAAGCGGAAGCGGAATGTAAACAGAGCATCGAAATAGAGAAAGATAAATATGAAGATCAGTGATTTAACGTGGAACCCTACTCCCTAAGGAGCGGGATGAAACCACGGGAGAAGCCCTCAAAGGGGTGGATATTCTATTCCTTTTTCTCAATGGATACAGGAGGTATGGGGCTCCTTATATAGCCTCTCCAGAGCCTCCACGTCCCACCACTAGACGATGTGGGACTAAACACATGGATGGGGTAAATGGATTTTCTCCAGGATCCATTTACCATGTTACAACTCAATGGGCACACATAACAATACTCCAACACTCCCCCTCAAGCTGGAGCATGCAATGCTCAGCTTGGACAAACAGAAAGAAACTCAACTCAACGCTACAAGACACTACAGACAATATCAACCCAACGCGCACATTGCTGCAGTCGAGGACGTTGCTTCTCATGTCGTGCAGGTGAGGAAGACGAACGGGCTGGAGTGTGAGTCTGTTGAATCTCCTCGTCGGAGAACATGCGCTCTGAACTGCGCCTGTCAGAGTCGCTGAAACTGGAAATGAGTCTCCTCGTCGGAGTACTCTGGCCCGCCACAATAATGTGGGCAACTGCTCCATCTCTGAAAAGGGCCGAACTGAAAAGGCCGTGGCTGTGCAATCCTCGTCGGAGTCCACGGTCGCTGGAGAATGGAGTCTGAAATAAGTCTCCTCGTCGGAGAACTGGGTCTCTCCCATCTGGCTCAGAGAATGGTGCACTGCTCTGGTGTACCTATGATACCACATGAAAATCCTTGCCAACATGGCATAAGGAATGGTCCTCTACTCTGGAGTCCCTATGGCTCACATGAAAACTCTGGCCGAACAACATGAAAAGATGGGGACCTCTGAATTGATGGCATACTTGTGCTCATCTGAGAATGACCGCTCACTCGTGCATGTCTGAAACTGGACTCAGAATCAATCGTCGAGTCTGAACAACCGTAGAGTCTGGAATCTGAATGGTCTGGAAATCTGCATGTGAATCTGGAGCATCTGAATAGATCTGTGACTCTACATCATACTCCCCCTTTCTCCCATACTGGTCGGAAAAACATGGACGTCGACCAAGTTGGGAGAAGACAAAATAATACAAAAAATTGGGGAGAAAATAAAAAATAAGCCAACCACATATTATCTTCGGTTTGCAGATGTTCTTTCCTTTTTTTCCCGACTATTCCTTTTTTTTATAGCCGTGCAAACATTTTTTTTGAAACACATTTTTTCCCCGGCTTTCATCAATCAATTTTTTTTATAAACCGTTTCATCAATCTTTTTTTAACGGTTTTTTTTTCAAATTAATTTTTCAAATATGCGTAAGACCTTTGTTTTTTGTACGCGGTTTTTTTTAACAGAACTCGGCCTACATGGGCCCAAAGATACGAACCCCCATTTTTTTTAATACGCAGTTTGCTCTCTCCTCTTTTTCACCCTTTTTTTTGGTTGTGAATCTCGGCCTAGAAAGGGACCCATCATTCTTTCCTTTTTTTTAACACGGCTCACTGTTTTTTTATGTGATCGGGCCCGCTTGGACCATTAATAAACGTGCGCCTCCTTCCCCTTTAGGGTTCCCCTTTCGGTAACCTACCTATTCAAAGGTGCCGTCGCCTGTGTGCGGCTGCCGCCTGTGTGCGGCCGCCGCCGCCTGGTATTCCGCACGCTGAAGATCAACGCAGCGCCAGCGATCACGCGGAGTCCCCCGCTGGAGTCGCGCGAGGAGCCCCCCTGCTGGAGGTGCGCCGGGTCAAGCGCGGGGGTGGGCCGCCGCCTAGTATCTGGACATGGAGTCAGTCGCCGGGAAGGGCCGAGCATCGTCGCCTGGAGGCTTGCGCAGGATCTGAAGGAGGCGAAGAAGCGGCTGAACGCGAGGGGAGACGAAAGCCTGGGGGCTCGAGCATGCCGCCTTGGGGCTCTAGCGCTGCACGGGGCGCCGTCTTGAGTAAGAACGCGCGGCCAGGAGGAGGTCGTGTGCGTTGTGCGCCTGGAGGGTTGAAGGGAGGGTTGGCACGCGGTCGCTGGAAGGGGAGTCGCCGCCTTCGTGCTCTGCCTGGAGGAGGGAGGCGCGCGAGTCTGCGCTAGGGGCTCTGCCTGTAAGGGTTTCGTCACCTGGAGCCCGCGCGGGGGGTGGCAAAGCCTGGATGGAGTAGGCTCCCGCCTCGCGCGGAGGAGGGGCTCGCCGCCGATCGGAAGCTTGAGGGTTGTGCGCTTGGATGCGCGATGCCGCCCTGCTGTCTGGAACGAGGGCTTTCGCGCGAGGGAAGCGCAACCTGCGCCTGGAGTTTGCGAGGTTGCCGTGCGCCGCCACCGTATGGACCTTCACATAGAACTAGATCTAGGGTTTGACGAGTAAACCCTATTTGGAAATCCTCTTATCACTGCAACTTGATGATGACGATCTTAAAAAACTGAACAAGAGAATAATCTTCAAACTCAGATCTTTGAGAACTTGCACAATCGCATCTCGAATAAAAATAATAAATCATGAAATCCCTGAGAAACGTACCCGCTCTGATACCATGTTGAAAGCAGATGCGGAATGATAAACAGAGCATCGAAATAGAGAAAGATAAACATGAAGATCAGAGATTTAACGTGGAACCCTACTCCCTAAGGAGCGGGATGAAACCACGGGAGAAGCCCTCAAAGGGGCGGATATTCTATTCCTTTTTCTCAATGGATACAAGAGGTATGGGGCTCCTTATATAGCCTCTCCAGAGCCTCCAATTCCCACCACTAGACGATGTGGGACTAAACACATGGATGGGGTAAATGGATATTCTCCAGGATCCATTTACCATGTTACAACTCAATGGGCGCACATAACAATACTCCAACAATAACAATGTAATATATGATGATATTATGAAGATAATAACACGAAGAAAAAGATATGTCAAGACTCAATGCCATAAACCTTTCTACTAAATTTCTACCCAATCAAAAGGAATCATTGGCTATAACTATCACTAAAATATTTTATCAAAAAGGGATTGGCTATAGTTGCCATTAAAGATATCCAAGTTGTTTATATGAATCCCATGATTTGAATCCTAATCGTATGTTCTACTGAAACAAATGAAATGGTATGATGTTCCCCCTATGCCACCATACCCTACCGGTACTGGGGTCTCGTTGCCCGGTCAGCGAGCCTGCGAGTGCTAGGGAGGGCTCAGGTTGCCCCCCCTGGAGGGGTTGCAGGGGGCAGCACCCTCATCCCTCAAATTTTTCTTATATGGGTATTCGAATTCGCACACAGTTTCTTATATGTTTACGGACGTAATGGTAAGAGTTCACTGAAATAATTGGACATGTTAATGGTAAATATGAATATGAAAGATGTCAACTTAAGTATTCATTTTGCATAAATATATACTCAACAACTAGACCTTTATAAACATATGAAAATATGAAGAGGATTAATTATTTTCTTTAAAAAATGCTTGAAAAAAAAATCCAAAAATGCCTCACCTAGCACCTTGCCTTGCCTCGACTGCCTCAGGCATCCGAGGCGCTTGCCTCAGCTAGGGGGTTTAAGGCGATCGCCTCAAGGCAATTTCCCACTGCCCCGTTACGCCTCGAGCGCCTTTGCGCCTCGAGGCTTATTTTTTCAAACTGTGATTGTTACTCTAGCACAGTATTGTTTTTTAGGAGAAAAAAGGTGTAGTCCCAAGATTAGAACCAACCATAAATTTATTTAATCCAAGAAGATACCGAGTACAGATATGCTACAATGTAGCCAAGACAGGAATAACAAAGCTACAAGATTTGACACAAAGACACCAATGCTCTATAATGTCCCAACACCCTCTCATAGAGAAACAGTTTGTCCTGAAATATTCTCATGTCTAGCATACCAAATGGCTCAAAATAAGGCAAACGGAGTAGCTGCATCCTCTTGAGAGCTACCACAAGCCGCTCTGACAGAACTCCAGTACAACATGCTGTCTACCGAGTGAAGACAGGGCACAACTGCATGCTCCCAAACCGCGATTGAAGTACGGTGGTAAAAAAAGAGATGCTCTAAATCCTCCTGCTCAAGGTCGCATCTATCACAAGTGATCTCATCGGTACCCAACAGTCTTGCCTTGCACACCTTTGAAAGCTGCCTGCACGTCTCGTCAACCACATGAAGACCTTGATCCGTATCGACACCTTGCTAGCCCAAATAATCCTGTAGTCCCACACGACATCCTCCTGAGACGTCCCATGCTTTATGTTGAAAAAACTATAGGCTTTCTTAACCGTGAAACTCCCCTCCTTCCAAGTAAAATGGTCACTGCCGTCACTGTAGCCGTCAACGTTCACCAGTTCCCCCAAGAGGGTCACGACCTCATCGCACCTTTGGTCCAAAAGAGCAGCAACGAAGGTAGGGCACCAAGATCCCACCGACCAAAGATGATGCACCATGTTCCCCGCAATGGCAAAGAGACACGGGTACCTCTCAGAGAGAGGACCCATCCCCATCCAATCTTCCTTCCAGAAGCCAAAATTGCGCCCATCGCCCAGCACCGGTCTCACGAGTTCCCCTTGCTTCGATAACACACTAGACAACCCCTTCCAAAGCGACAACAGCCATCTGCACGCCTCCGCTCTCCACGAACGATGGACCCCACAGATGCTTCGAATCACCTTGCAAAGCAGGTCATCAGCCCCCCCCCCCCCCCCCCCCCCCACACACACACACACACACACACACACACACACAAAACACTTCATCAATCCCTCCAGCCTCTTCTGCACACCCACATGTATCAGCTGTGTGGAGAAGAAGAAAATCGGGACAGCATAGAGAGCGTGCTTGAGGAGGACGACCTTTCCCCCTCAAGTTTTTAATGATTTCAGTACATATATTATTGGATAGCACTCTTTCTTCATTTGCTGTGAAGACAAAAAGAAAGATGCCCTTTCTAACAAAAAAATATCTTGGGTTCATGTATGCTTTCCTTAAAAGAATATTCAGATAAAGGGAGTAAGTGGTTTGAGCTGAAAAGAGAATAAACCTAAACTCAGAGTTTGAGTTATCAAAATCAAGATTTTTGTTAAATTGCTTTTCTCTGATGTCTGTCTTGAGTTCTGATGAATAGAGTCTGGAATTCATTTCCTCAAAAAAGAGACTGGAATTCACACAAAAACCATGAAGTCCCAGTCAATGGCCTCTACTTGTCTATTTTCCAGACGGTGTTGGAAGATGAACATGTGTTTTCTAAACATATGCAAGGAAGCCCTAAGTGGATGAGAATATAATGGTGGCTGCTTGGTGAGACCAAGTGGTCGCGCCTCAGAAGAGCATATGCTTAACTTTATAGACTCCGATGAGGGTTGTAGCCTCTAGCAGGGCCTGGGATGGTGATACCTCTGATGAGAGGCAGAGGGAGACGGTGAAGGTGTAGAGATCGATGAGTGTAGCGAGGACTGAACCAGCAGAATTTGCGGCATGAGTCGGTAGTTATCTTTCTTAAAAAAGGAATTAGGACTGTTGAGCTGTCAATTTTGTCTTGAGCCGGTCCAACCTTCATGGCTTCATTTTCCGCTTCACTCTATTATTGTACAAATTTCAACAGTCAAGGCATCATTTTCCACTTCAACCGGTTGAATTGGATGGCTCCGTTTCATTTTTGTAAAAATCATCATTAGATGATATAAGTTAATTCTCAATCTTTGCTCGATATTTTGTTGCAGTCTTCGAGCCCTACAAGGACCCAAGAGTGGACACATTAGCGCCAAAGTTGCTCTTCATCGCCTTGAATCTCGCTGGGATGGGATTAGGCGTCTGGAAGGTAACTCATGTTACTCACTACAACACACATCGGCACTGTTTGCTCACTGTTAATTCTTCTCATCTCTCAAACAGCTGAATACCCTGGGTCTTCTTCCTACGCATCCATCAGACTGGGTTTCGTCACTTCCTCCCGCTCCCGTAATCCTTCTTCCTTACATAACAAACACATTATTATTACTATCCTAATATTAATTGGAAAATCCAACTGATCCACATAAATGATTGTTGTAGGAAATCGAATTTTCCGGTGGTGGTTTCCCTCTGTGAGACATTAAATAGGATAAGAGTATTGATGATGGACTGCACCTGATCACCTGCAGATTTTCAAGAAGAAAATGCCACTAATTTCGCTGTGGCACCATTAATGGCCCTTTGTTCATACTATTTTAATTAGAAAAACAAATGTATTCTGCTGCTTATCATCCTCCCATTCTTGTGTGGTGAGTGAGGAGACTGTCCTTTTTAGTGCTTTCATTTAAAAACAAAAAAGAATACTGATGTCCATCCCTATTGATTTTGAATAGGAAGGAAGAATACCTTGTACTTGTGGGGTGCCTATACTAATTAATATGTTTGCTGCCTCTGTCAAGTTTATCTGCTCTATACGTCAGGCTCTTCTTCTTATGTGGACATTGAGATACATCAATCTCATGATAAACTGATGACCTTTCTAGGGTTTGGGGTGGATGCTTACATTATTCCAACATAATTCTTCTTAGAAGGTAATGGGTCTTTCTACCTTTTTGTACTATTACGAGATGTAGAAGATGTAATGGCCCAATGGATGTTGGTAATGGTGGCAGGTATCTTCTTACCTTTCCATCCAATCCACTATCATACCAGTTCTATTATACAGATTTTGACATCCATATTCATCGTTAATTTGGTATCTGCAGTAATTATCCATAGCGTTATAGTTGTTGATATTTGTATGGGATTTCATTACTTCTGCACTCGCGTGTAGTAATCGTCGTTGTCGAGAAAACTCCAGTAAGAGAATAAAGAAAAGGACGAGTGAGGAAGGCGAGAAGAAGAATAAAAAATAAATATCTAAAAGTTGAAGGTTATTTTCCAGAAACTTTTATAATATTTGGACAAAAATACTACGAAATTGCCGGGGCAAAAAAACTATAAAAGTTTTGGGGACGTTGTGTAATAATGAAATAGGATGAAAACATAAGTAATAAGTATTATTGGCAAAGTTGGGAAGGACACAATTATAAAATTATAAAAAGTTCAGAATTTATTTTGCCTAATTCAACTTTTTAATGTCTTAAATAATAGTAGCAGTAAAAATAATAATAATAATAATCATATTTCACATAATTGTCACGTGAAATTACATGTAATATATTTGCTTCACTTGTAAGTCATCTTATTTTTTATTAATATTTATTTTTAAGGATACGATAACAAATTTTTACACACTGGTCGGGTCCATGGTTGATATGATTTCTGAGAAGAGTTGTTCCCTGTGAGCCCACGCTAGCCTAGGCGGATCGATGAAGTGGTGCATGTTGAACTCTGCCTTCCGTCTCATTCGAAGGGTCCACGCAAATTGAGCTAGCTGCATTCACCAGCTTTCATGATGTATGGACCATGTGCGACGGGTGAGATTGCTCATGTCTTTGCTGGCATTAGTATGGAAGCGATTTGATGAGGGTACCTTGCTAATTGTTTGCACAATTATGGCATCAAGTTGTCAAGACTACCACGATGAGAGATTCTCGATTCTGTATGTGTGTGTGCATGCTTGTGATTAACCGAGTTGTCGTAATGAATTATTTTTTTATACATGATTTTAGAAGTTTTTTTGTATGGGTTTTATACTATTATTCTATGTAGAAATTATTGATTTTATACCATTATTTAAGCTGTGGTGAATGTATTTGTTTTTGGTTGACCAATTCCGTATATCAGTATCTTAAAATGTAAACATGGATTTTCTTTTTGAAATCTTCAGATATAGTTGAGAACTAAATGTAGAAATAAGCGAGCTTATACATTGCTTATACATGTTAAACCCGATTTCATTTTTACCAAAATCTAAATATTTAATAACAAGTAGGGGTTGGGAATTAGGGTTTCCCTCCTCATCCATTAGAAACTTCAAGTCGCCGCCATCCACATCTTAGTTAAAGGACACGAATATAATATTCACACGTTTCCTCCATCTCTTGCTACAGAAGACACCCATTTGTTAATTTCTTTCTTAAAATAATCACCATTTTTTCCATTCCAATACATTAAACCCGATTTAAAAATAAAATAAAAATTCCTAAAAGGAGAAATTGCAAAGACGTACCTATAAACTTTCAATATTACATATAAATGTATGTTTTACGCAATTACATGTATACCCCTACAGATATTGATTTGCTTGCAAATGTTAAAACTGAAATATAAATTAGTCAAATATATGCTAACTAATGTATGGATGTTTTTAATAGCCTAAACATTAAGGGCCTCTTTTTTGGGTATTTTTACAAGGATATCAAATATAATATGAAAAAGAGCTTATTGTTTAATAGCAGCACCTACCTAAAATCCCAATTAAAAAGAGGAAAGAAAAAAACAATTCAAAAAATCAAGATGGGGAAAAAAAGAACAACCCTTCACATCTCGTTGAAAATGGGAAATTTAAATGTGGAAAAATAATAAATTTTCACCAAATCAAGTACTCAAAAAATTGTGGAAAAGAAGGGAAAATACGAAGGAAGAAAGAAAAAGCTCAGGTCGGTCCGCGTGATCTATAAACTTTCACGTTTCCGAAGCTCGCACCTTTTTTCTTCCAATCCCACCAAACCCTACCTCCGATCGATCTCCAACTCGATCCAATCCACGAAACCCCTCCCCAACCGATAAAACCCCCACTTTTTCGCGGCAAAGATCAAATCTTTCGCACATCCGCAACAACCAAAGTTCCCGTCTTCCCCTCTTCGATCCTGGACTTGTTCTGGATAAAACCGTGTTCTTGGATCTTTTCCCGATCGAATCCGGTCGTTTCCGACGCCGAGATCCGGTTTTGGGCAGATGGGTACTCGTAAAGACGGATTCTTGCACGTAAATCCGCAACTCTGCCATCATCTCGCGGATTACAGACGAAGATACGGATTGGATGGGTACCACTCTGTGCAGAACAATCTTACAACAGGTCCAGACGGGGTTGAGATGATCGGGAAGCCACGATGTTCTATACCCACATGTAGATTTTGCTCCAAAAACCCCGGAAGGCTCTACTTCTGCTTGATTTGCTCATCGGTCCATTGCTTTAATCATGCGGCAGCGCACTCGGAGTCGGAGGCCGGTCACGAGATATCTGTGGACGTCGAAAGAGCCGAGCTTTTCTGCTCAGCTTGCTGCGATCAGATCTATGATCCCGAGTTCGATAGCATGGTCCTCGGTAGGAAGATCACGGGGAATCACCGGGGCCTGGTGAAGAGGAGGGGGGAATTGGAGAATGGCGGCTTGGCGAAGGCGATGATATTGGTCGCTGGTGCGAAGAACAAGTTGAGGTTCCCGTGGGGGCTGAGGGGTCTGAACAATCTGGGCAGCACCTGCTTCATGAATTCCGTGCTGCAGGTGCTGCTGCACACGCCGCCATTGAGGAATTACTTCTTGCAAGATGGGCATAACCGAGAGACGTGCATCCGGAGGAGGACGAGGAAGAGGGGGGCGGCGGGGGAGCTCCCGTGCTTGGCGTGTGACACAGATAGCTTGTTCTCAGCGGTTTTCTCAGGGGACCACACCCCATACAGCCCCGCACGGTTCCTTTACAGGTGAAATTTAGGAACTTGGTAGTGATATGTGTTTAACATAAGTTTTTGCTTGATGTAGACATTACTTTAGTCGAGACCTGTTTGTTTAACAGTTAGATTGGCCGAGCATTTCGTAGCGGAGCAATTTACGACCACATCTTTATGTTTGTTTGATCATTTTCAATGGTGATTGTTAGAAAATCGGAAGCGGAAGCGTAAACATGGAAAATATAAATAACAAGAAGAACAAGCGGGATTTTACGTGGAACCCTACTCCGTGAGGAGCGGGATGAAACCACGGGAGAAGCCCTCAAAGGGGCATACTATGCATTGCACTTTCTCAATGAGTACAGGAGGTCTGGGGCTCTTTATATAGCCTCTCCAGAGCCTCCAAGTCCCACCGTTGGACGATGTGGGACTAAACACAGGATAGGGTAAATGGATCTCCTCCAGGATCCATTTACCCTGCTACAACACAATAGGCGCATACTACTAATGCTCCAACAGTGATTGAATGACAAGTATTGAGCCACAACTGCTATAACTTCAAGCAACTGATCCATGACAAAATCTCACAGCCTCAAAAGCTCAGCTATGAAATGCACGGTTGCAAACTACTTGATATCGAAACATACAGCCGATACAAATGCTAAAACATTATGCATCTTTGGTTTTATTATCTGCTCTTGATTTCTGAAAGAATTTGTATTTCCGATTTGAGCAAATGAGATACTTTCACTACTGTTTGTTGATAGAGTAAATGCTTTCCACAGGTTTAATATTATACTTGAAGATGGACACACCCTAGAAGAGCTTACTCCATGTAAGAGCTGAAATCGAAGTTATCTTGGTCGGAAATGTGCATTAGATATAGATTCGTGGACCACTTAAGGGGAACAACTCTTTATTCCAGATTACATGTTACTATGTGATCTTAGTTTTGGTGTGTAAGATGAGTTAAGCTAAGCTTATAGCTCAGAGGATGTTTGAAGCTCCTATGCGGCAAGATGAAAATCATTATGAGGATTATTTTATTCACACAAATGCTTGCTTGTAAGCAAAAGTGAAATTCTCATTGGTGAAGAAAGGGGCTCTTGCTTTTCTATGAAGATAAATTTGTATAACTAGCTGAAGTTGACCAACATTAATGAAGGCGGATTGAGAAAAGCCGTGATTTGTGTTTTGGAACTGTTGGAAGAAGGTGGTTGGACTTGGATGTATATCCATAGTTTTCTAACTCGAGATATCGAGCCAGGTGAGTCATTGAAGGGTTGCCTTGCATGTATCCAAGGCAAGGGGTTCGATCAGGCTCGATGCCCGATTGCCTTGCCCATTGCCTTGTCCAATGCCCTTATCACATTCATATTTTATTGACTATATGTTAGTAATGTAACTTGTATGTAATGAGATATGCATAATATGTAATATATTCTCAATAGAACTTATATATGTGTTTGATGATATAGTTACATGCATGCATGTGTCATACCCATTTATTTATAACCAAAAAATAATATATTTTGCAACTTTTATTTAACATTGTGTACCCACTTAATGGTCTAGTGGTAGTACAGTGTGTCTACCACACAAAAGACGGGGATTCAAATCTCACTCTTGTAGGGTTGCGTTAGGTAGTCGACAACCAACATAAAAAATAGTCGAATCTTTCAACATGAATTTGAGCAAGAATCTATGTAGCTGACCCTACTTATAGTGGGAGAAGGTTTAGTATATTTTTTATATTTAACATTGTCAATTATATAATTTTATCTATTATAATACAATATGTGTTATACATATCGTTTTTACTTGCATCATTATATTTTAAAAAATATGATATTTTGTAAGTTTTAAGATATCATTTTTTGTTGTGGTTTGAAACTTACTGTTGTCAAAGAAGAAACAAATTATTATTACTTGTTATAATAAGATGTATAAACTGATTTTTTTTAAAGTTAGCGAGTGCTATTTTACATTTTTTATTAGGATATATTATATGGACTAAGGAAACATACCTAACTAGTTTTTATTTAAAAAATTGTCGTATCGCTTTGCTACCTCTTGCTTCCTGCAGTTTGCAAGCTTAAAATCTTGCTAGCGCAGACTGCTTTTAATAGCTTTGTGTATGTCTTACACGAGAAGCTGCTAACTTGCAACTTGAACAACTATTTGAAATCTTTGTTTCAGCAGCTTGATTTTGATCTTCCAGAATTTGCGCATGGCGTTCTTTTATGACCCTGAATCACTCAGATTCCTATTACTCATCAAGTAGAGGAGAGAGTCAAGAGGGGGCAAAGTATCTTGTCTGGTGCTTCATGACACATAGCTTTATAATGGCCAACACTGCAACTACAAATCTCATCTAATACTATGACGCAGTTCATTGGAATGCCATGATTAGATTCTAAACATGGCAGGGAATCCACATGAAGTCGGAAACATGGTTTTCTATTGGAATATTTCACCAGGAATTTCTCTGTGAAGTAGCGAAATCAGGCGGGGGAAACGATACGGTGAATTAACTAGTATTTTACCACAGCATTTGGGTAAGATTTCGATAGTCCCAGTAACGGGTGAGAGAACACTGTGCGATAATCCCGATTCCTTTGATACTTGCATGATTAGGCTTTGGTAAAAAATATTTGTGTTGCATAAACTACAGTTCTCTCGTTCTCAAGAACAATTGCGTCTGCTAATGTTTGAAAGGTTACAATGTTTGTAGTTTTGGTTTGATGAATAGGATTCTCGCTGCTCCTGGCTCTGCTCCTTCTCATTTTAATACTGAGGCCCGATTCTCCCGTCTGTCAGCACATTTTATTCATCAAGTGGGTCGGGTTTAATATGATTTTGGATACGGAAAAACTATTCTAACTTGGGTTTCTCTTATATGTCATGAGACTAGATTATGTGCCCTTCGTATCTCTATTTAGTACCTATTTATATGAGGTTTGCTACTATTTTGGAGGGAAAAGATAGGTATTTTTGCTCCAAGATGGAAGCAGAATTCCCCGGTAAGAAACGAAGGGAAGACTGTGGGGCTACGAAAAAAGGCGTAGAAAAAACCTACCCCTTCGAAATGAGCTTAATCGGTTTAGGTAATCCTCATACCTGTTTTCTCGTCAAAAAGTAGCTTCACAATGGAAATCCATATCTTTTCTTACTTTGAGAATATTGTGTGCAATTGATTATTGCATTGGTTTGAGTTGGATTTTCCTACATGATGTATCAAGACCCTTCGCTCAGTTGAAACTTGTGTGTCTTTTTTTCATGGCTGTGTATCCAAGTCCAAAGTATTGAAATCATCTGAACACTGCTACAAGCATCAAGAGAAGAGTAGCACATCTTGGCTTTCAAACCCAACCCGGAGTTTGCCATGGTTCCATATATTTGGAACTTTGAATGTCATAATTGAAACAGTGCGAAGCTTGATAGTTCGGGCGTTTTCGCTACGTCAGATGAGGTATATCATTGATTTTTGTCATCAATTTGGGTGTAAAGATCCCCGATATTGGTTGTGTTTGTGTGGGGTTCTAAATGCATCATCTACATAAAGTTTTCCTCTTGGTTTTTGTCCGTCTAATGTGAATTTGCAAGCTTTTATTGGCTTTATAGTTTGTTATATGTTAGGAGGCAAACAACGAAGGGTTGAATAGTGATAACAAAGGCAATGGATTTGTAAAGTTGGTATTTTTCATCGGCTTCTGATCTGACCACTCTTTTCCTGTTCTGATTTGGTGATTAGGACTCTATCAGTTTCCTGTTCTTCTGCAGAGTTATAACTTTCCCCGTTCATCGGATAAACGACTTGGTAGAGGAGAAAAAGTTACAATGAGCTTCACAAAATAATAACAGTACGAAGCTTCTTCCACTACAACCTAATTGGTGTCTTGTTTAAATTGGAATAACCTCCATGAAAAATTTCCCATTTTTGCTGATCCATTAAAATTGTTGTAGCTTCTTTTGTTCTCTTGCTAATCGATATTAAAACAGTTGTCCTCTCATTTCCGTATTGATAATTTTAAATAGTACTCATGACAGTTTGGTTCTTTTGCAGCTGGTGGCAGCACGCTGAAAATCTCGCAACCTATGAGCAACAAGATGCTCATGAATTCTTCATATCGATGCTCGATCGGATTCACGAGAAGGAGAAGAATGGGTTCCATCAAAAAGGTACAATTGCGGTGTCCTCATATTTATAAATTTATATATTTATAGTCTAGGGGTTATCCAAATCTAATGGGCAGCTGTGATGCAGGAGTCAGCGATTGCCATTGCATCGCCCATAGGGTATTCTCCGGAACGCTGAGATCCGATGTGACCTGTACGGTTTGCGGGTACACTTCAACAACGTTCGACCCTTGTATGGGTCTTTCCCTTGACATGGAAACGTGTAATAGCACTGCAAAGGTGTTGGAGAGAAAATCTAAAGCAAGCGTATGTGATGAGATATCTACTCTTATGGGCTGTTTGGATCTCTTCACTCGACCCGAGAAGTTGGGCTCCGACCAGAAGCTTTATTGTCAGCACTGCAAAGTACGACAGGACACGCTAAAACAGATGTCGATAAGAAGGCTCCCTATGGTCTTGTGCTTCCATATAAAAAGATTCACCCATTCATTCATCAAGAGGACGTCGAGAAAGATCGATCACTACTTGCAGTTCCCTTTTTCTCTTGACATGATGCCTTACCTTTCCTCCTCCATCATGAGAAACCGATTCGGCAACAGGATTTTTGCCTTCGAGGGAGATGATTCTGAGAGCACCAGTGACTGCTCATCAGAGTTTGAGGTGTTTGCCGTTGTTACGCACACCGGCAGACTGGATTCCGGCCATTACATCACCTATCTGCGCCTGAGGAACCAATGGTACAAATGCGACGATGCGTGGATTACCCAAGTGAACGAGAGTGTTGTGAGAGCCTCACAGGGTTACATGGTGTACTACTTGCAGAAGATGCTTTACTACAGAGCTAGCGAGGACTTTGGTTGCTTGCCAATGTCTCCGAGGGATATGAACCGTGCTGCTAGAGAATCGTTTCTTTCAACTTCTGGTTGTTGCCGATGAAGGTTGTCCCGCATGCTGATGTTAACTGCCAAAGTAGTGTCATGCTGATGCTAATGAGGAAGAACATACATGATCCGGGTGGTTATAGATGCAAAAGAAAACTGACAAAGGATGAGTTCGTCGTGTTTGTTCGTGATGGCTGTCATTGATTGTCGTACGCTGCTCAACAAGCACGACAATCAATGACAAGCACGAAAGATGAAACCACGAAGTTTTGCAACTGTGCATTCAGGAGTGTGCGGAGTAGAACAGGGAAATCAAGATGCAGCAAATGAATGTGATGTCTGTGCTGGAAAATTTGTTCTAGCTATGTGTTCTAAATCTTTTATCTACTTGCTTCATTCTTTCTACGACCTGAATAAGCCGAGCTCTATGTTCGGATAGAGAAGGACATGGAGCCGAAGTTTGACAGAATTCTAGCTCGCTTACCTGCAATGTGTTTTTACTTGGCTGGAGGTTCAAGTTGCATCGTGATTTTACGCCAACAGGTGGTGTGAGTGAGTTTACTGACGATAACAAATGTATTCTTTTCTTGAAAACATTGGTTCTTTGATGTTGTGTTTGCTACTCTCAAGCACGAACATGATCCAGTTCCTTTTTTTTCAGACGGACCTTCTGCATTGATTCTCGAATTCTTGTTCTATTGTTGGTGTAATGTTTCCTGCCATTGTGTGATGGGTTGAACTCGTTCAATTGTCGGTATCGATATTCGAGGGAAGATTGACCTTTCCTTTGAAGCTGTTAAGATCAGCCTACGTTTTGGTCTATCTGATCTGGACGTTTTTGGGGTCTGTTGGATACATACGTGATATAGTGCAGTGTTTTAAAAAGCGGACCAGACCTCGGTCCGGTTAACTGGTTCTGCAGTTCGGTTCGAAAGTTCAAATTTTGGTCAACATGTCGGTTCAGTCTATTATTTTTAATCTCATTTAGTCAGGTTCTACCGAAATTCAATCGTATTTAATTTTTAATTTATTAAAAATAATGCTAATGGTGGAAGTTGACCCCCATTACCTTTATTATATATCTTAAACTCCTAACAAATTATTCTAATACAACCTTTTGCATGTGATGGATTTTAAATATAATCAAACTACTATTATTCTACATAACATCTAGTTCAAATAATATATATGATGTATATGACATTTGATGGTGCATGCAGAAAAAATATTTTAAATATATTGTAAAATATACTGTGTATTTATTTTTACTTCAAGTATATTTAAGTGTACATTTTATATACATTTTATTTGATTTCGATTTGATTAGCATCTTCAACCACTTTTTCTCCACTGGTTCACTTTAATCTAATTTTAAATATGATGACATTGTCAACCGGTTGAACTGGTTTGATTATATGGTTCAACTCGATCTGACCATTTTGGTAAGACATCGGTTCAATGTTCGGCTCGATTTTCAAAAACATTGGTATAATGTATGATTAAGTTTTTTAATGCTACCTGAATTTGAAGCTGATGAATAAGATACGAATACGAGTGTCTTGAAAAATAAAAGTATTTATATATGGATATTTATTATTATTTGCTACAATAATATATAGTTTTGTATCCCTCTCTAAGTAGCTTTTCATATTTTTTTAGATAATACATAAATAAATAAAGTTATTGTCTTAGAGAACTAAACTCGATCAAGAAGTTCTCCCTCACAAGTTTATCATTTAGTGCAGTTATCCACTCTGCTTTCCTCGTCAACTTCATATCCTTGAAAGCTGTCAAAATTTTTTATGTACTTTCTCATATAAATTTCATTTTCAACAAAATACATTATTTTGAACTCATCAATAGTCTTGTATTACTTGGCATGTTATTCGAGACAATTTCTTTTGCGCCATTTGAAAAAAATGTAAAAACTTTCTATTCCGCATTCCTTCATTGTCCATGATCCTTGAGCAAACTCCATTCTTTTCATATCTCTTAGGCCTAGTTCGGTTGGAGATTATTTTCCAAAATATAAATCCTTAACCCTCTTGTGGAGCTCATCAAAGACAATTCTCTCTCTTATTTAATAGATCAAACAAATCAATTCTCTTTCATTTATTTCAACAAAAAAATTATCTAAAATTAATATTCAACTTCTACTCACTTTTCCAAATTCTAATACAATCAGATCACAACAGCTGTCCACTTTTCCAAGCTTCAATGCAATCACATCACAATAAACCTTCTCAACCTCAAACCTTCTATCCAAACACCAAAACACAAAAACGAATTAAATCATCTCGGGTAACTCGATATCCAAACGCACCCACTCTAAGTAGGACCATAAGATCCATAAGATTCACCCACTTCACTCTTACAAGCAACTCAAAAAATGTTATTTCTTCCATATACAAACTTTTCGATCTAAATGAGCATGTCTTAGCATACATATCAAAGAATGCACGTGATTGATGAGCTACTCTAAATTTATTATCATATATGATATTTTAATAGGGTGGTGTTTATCGAATGAAAGACTACATGGGCATATCTAATCGCACACAGACACGCAAGCACACACAAGAGGAGACCCTTACCACAAGAAAGATTGCACATTTGTGGTAAAAAATATTCCTTTTTAATGCAAGATTAACTCATAACTCAAAGAACATAAGTTCGAAAGGCTATGGCTTTGAATAACCTTACTAACGGATGGATGTGATTTCTCCATGCACTCATTACCCAACACATATGATTCCCAAGAGAGGATCCTCTGCTGTAAAAAGGATTACAGAGAGGTGCTATGATCCTCTTTAATTTTTTTTGTGATTTTGTTCCAAAATCTAACCTTATATATTGAATCTTAGATTAATGCTCTATATATCCTCCAAATTTCGCTCACATCCGAGCTTATTTACCATTTTATCTTAATGATTTAAGATTCAGATCTTTTTAAATGAATTTCAAGTTTATTAGATCTTGATTGAATGTTTGACTATTAAGATAAAATAGCAAATAAGGTCAGATTTGAGTGAAATTTGGAGGTTATATAGAGTATTAATTTAAGATTCAATAAGGTTAGATTTTGGAATCAAAATCACAAAAAAATTAAAGAGGAATGCATCACGTCTAATGGAATCCTCTCTACAACAGATGATTCTCTTCCCTTATTCCCTACCTCTACTTATGTTGATGTATTCAAGTGATGCAACTTAGGCCTAGCAATAAATCTACTAGGCATAAAATCATCCACACATGTTGTCAAAGATTACATCATCTAAGAAATTAATGTCACAAAACAATTCTAAGCAATTTGCTTAATATCTGACATGGGCTACAATACTAGCATATTACCTATTGCTATAGGCACCACAAAGTAATTATATGCCTCTAGATTCAACATCATGATGGAACATGCACGATTAACATATATCTCGAGTATCTTAGTATCAGCATTTAGTCACCATTCATCACAATATCATACATCTAAAGAGAACAATTTACATTTAAACAATAGAGGGATCAATATTTAAATAAAAAAACTAATGTGATCGCATTGCTTTTCTAAATATTCACTAATCTCTCAAGGAGCAAAAAAAAACTCATAATCTTCCATAAGGAAAATGCTCACGATCTCCTTCGAGATTAAGTAAGTGAGGCTTACCCATCATTCTTATTCGATTGATTTGAAAAACACAGAAGAGTATTGTATATGGAGGCATCACGGATGATAAAATACGATGTCATTACCAGGGTGGCTTATCGCAGATAAGGTCCATTTTTTTAAAAATACATTCGGAATCAAGGGAGAGTAATGACGATTTTACCTCGATCAATGCAATTAATTTTTTATTTTTCTATTCGTTTTCTAATACCAAATTTACATCTCTTATAAAAAAATAATTAGGAGAACGCATTAATTAGTTAAAAACCACCCACTTAATCGAACATATTTGGATGTTTTATTTTTGTCGACATGTTGCTACAAATGTAAAAGCAAGCACGCACGCACACACCTTGGGAGAGCTAACTTGCCTCCCCGCATAATTTCGTCCATTTTTTATTTTTGAAGATTTTTTCTGTACATATTCATCACTATATCTCTATATTATTCTATTCAAATTTCATTCGAAGCAGAGACTCCTACGACCTCCATCCAGTCATTTTTTAACGGTAACAGAATTGCTAAAAATAACCCTTCTTGATGGAGGCTGTAGGAGTCTCTGTTTTTTGCACAAAATTTGAATGACATAATATAAGGATATATTGATGAAAATCCACGGAAGATTTTTTTTAAAATAATAAACGGACGAAATAATGCAAGAGAGCCAATTTAGCTACCCAAAAGGGAGCCAATTTAGTTACTAATAGTAAGAATAAGATATAATACTTGTAAATCAATAAGCATTGAACTCAAAATGATAGAAAAAATTACTAAATAATGAGTGTGCTCATTACAACTTTAATTGGCACATGGCTCATTGGATAAGTCCCCTATATATACGGAAATTATCCAATGGGCTCTATGCTCATTTGAGTTGTAATGAGCACACTTATTTTTTACTAATAGTTTGTATCATTTTGAGCTTAATACTTATTGATTTACAAATGGTATATCATATTCCTACTATTAGTAACAATTTCACACAAAAAACCACAAATTCTCACGAAATGATTGTATCTTTATTTGTATTACTGATGTCTTTTCTATTCTTACTAATGACTATTTCTTATGAATTTAAGGTGTTCTTCTTGTGAAAATGGTTACTAATAGTAAGAATAAGATAT